>VWZZ01004208.1:1165544-1202045 GCA_013399095.1 Psophia crepitans | reverse complement strand
CTGCCATGCGGGCGCCCGGCCTGGCAATTGAAAAGCCGCGTCCCTGCGTGGGGCTGGGCCTTGGCACCGCGTTCTCCGCAGCTGCTGCCGGGCCCGCTCTCCCCGCTCCTAGCCAGGCCATTGTGTACAGCCGTGCTCGCCCCTGAACCTCCAGTGGGGAGGACAAAGCGGGGGCCTAGCTGAAACGTTCCGCCTGAAACGAAGTTTCTCCGTCAGGGAGGGAAGAGGTGGAGTGGCTGCGTCGTGACTGTTGGTGCGAGGCGCGCGCTCTCTTTCTGCTCTCCTCGTACTGTGCAAAAATGGCTTGCTGCCATTTTATAAAGGCCCCAGATGGAGCTTTTGGAGCAGTTTCTGCACGGGAGATGCAGACGTCCTTGAGCGCACCTTGCCGGGTGCCTGCTGCCCCCCGCCTGCCTGCCCAGCCGAAAAGTGAAGGGTGCATCTCCTCTCCTCCCTTGCACTGCCCCACGCGCCGGTGGATGGCCAGCTGCCGCAGCCGGTCTTCACTGCAGAACAGACAGGTCGTAACAGATTGCCTCCGCGTTTACAACGGTGGGAAGAGAGGCAGCTGGAGTTTTGCATGTTGTGGAGGACTCCTGGCTCGCCAGCACGCCCAGACCCTTGTGCTGCTCCCAGCTGAACGGTGCATCCCCTGGCTTCAGTGGCCGAAGCAGGATGCCAACCCGCAGCCTCTGCCCCCGTGTCCCTTGCTGTGCCTTCATGGCTAGAGCTATGACAAGGGGCGGTGGCACAGTGGTACAATACCGTTACAACTACCAACAGCTAGAGGAGACAGGGAGTTTCTCTTCCACTGTTCTCATCAACCACCCTGAACCCCAACTCTCCTTATTTTGCTCAGTATCAGCACACACAGTACCTTTGTCATGCGAAATAGAAAGCAGGAAGGAAGAAAATGGTTTAGAGGAAGAACAAAAAGCAGGGAACTGGGGACAACCTGTAGAAAATGTAGGGCTGTCTGAGAAACATGGTTTCAGAAAGCGTTTCTGAAATACGGGGCGAGAAGGTGTACGCACAGGGTTGTGTGCCGTGCACGTGGCTGACAAAAGCAATGCTGTGCACAATTCCGCTGGCCAAACCCGGGCATTATAATTGTGGTGTTCTCATCCATATAAACGGCCAGGCTTGGTCTGGGTTTTAGCACAGCTGAACTCTGTGTCTCCCAAGGCATCCCTCACTGCATGTCTGCGCAGCACACAGTCCAATGCACTGACTGCGCTCCCAAAGTGCTAACTGTAGCCTGAATGATATTCAGACTCGGGGTTTTGCCTAACAAAGACTCCCCGCTAAGTACAGTGCCCTGTAGTCCGTGACTGCCCTTACCCCAAGGATATGGATACAGCACTTGCTAGGCCATCTGCCATGGCTGGTCTTACGCGGCAGAGGACACACTCTGCTTTCCCTGTGTTCCCATCCACACACCATCTCCCTCCCACCTCCTCCTCTGTGTTCCCGGCACAGCCGAGCTCAGCTCCCTTTTTCCTTGCGGGTAGTACTACCCACGCAGTAACCTTCCCGCCTGCTGTGCAGAGCACCGAACAGAACTGGTCCTCCAATGCTTGGCTCTTCCCACTCCGTTTTGCTGTCACCCACACAAGTTTTATTTAAAAAAAAATAACCCAAATATCTCTGTTAACGTGACGAACTGCAAAGGCCCGTGTGGAATTTAAAGAACCCACAACATTGTCTAATGGGACAAGGCTACAAAGTGAAGGGAGCTGACCTACAAGGATTTATCTGGGAGACCACTGTAGGTCGCCTTCTGTGCTCTTCTGCTGTCATTGTTCATTTTGTCTGGTTTTTAAGGGGAGTCTCTGGATTTTTTGAAAGCCTTCAAAACACAATTGGTGAGAATTTCTGGAGTGAGAGCTGCCTGAGTTTGCAGAGAGCCTGAAGAATTTGCCCACTCAATAGGATGCTAGCATGGAGACTGCTGTTGATTGTTTTAAAGTTGACATTGACTGTCTCACCTTCCACCAAAACGCAGATTTATCATACTGAACATCTGCTGGGGCTGCAAAGAGCGCCCATTTTGAGAGCACACAGTGTGTCACAAATATCTAGAAGGGAGCATTGCTACAAAGGTCTGTGAAACTACACTGTATAAACTACCTCACTAAAACAAACCTTGGTTTAGGTTTTATTCCCTTTGCCAGTTCAGTGATGTATTTATTTATATATAGAATGATAAAAAGCACCTTTCCAGAGCTCCACTGTCTTTATGGTTAATATAAACAGTTCATATTCCTACATTCTTTTATTCTTACTTCATTTTGACACCCTGACTCTGTAATCAATTTTAGCAACCCCAAGGGACTATTTGCAGGAGATAGTGCTGAGTGATTGGGAATATAAACCCCTAACTTGTTTATGCAGCATAGGTGGCAGAGAAGGAAATATTACTTGGGAAGGGGCAGAGCAGTGTGGGAAGGGTTGTGGCTGACAGTAATCCTCTTAACCTTAGATAAGCGTTTTCACTTTGGGATAGATATCTTAATTCTGACTGCGTCACCTCATTTGTCATTGTGTGTTTATTATATTGGATATTCAGAATGCATGTTCTAAGTTTCTTCAGTTTGCTGAAATAGCTCTTCAGGATGAAGTGTGCCCAGCCAGCGAGTCCCTGCTGTTTTCCTTCCATCTTCACATGGTCAAAAGAAAGTACAGATTCCTCAGGCATGACCTACTTCTCCGGAGGGGCTATTTGAACCTCCTTCAGCTGCTTAGTCTCCTCTCTTTTTGGAGACTATACCACTAATCCATGCTTCAGCTTACTCCTTACAGGCAGGTTACAATCACATATATCTACCTGTAATGTGCATAAAGCTATTGACATTCTTACATTCTCTATCAGATGGGCACAGTGACCTCGTACCAAATCCAGCCAGTGCTCATCACGCTCTTAATGCAACCCACAGCCCCATTATCTGTCCCAGCAGAGTGTTAACTGTGATTTCCAGAGGGCTGGCGCTGGCCTTCCTGCAGATTGCTGTAATCCACCGTGGTTGTTACCGTGTTGAGAAATTCCTCACCACAATACTTGAATGTGTGCGGGACAGGTGTTTATTTTTCTTTCACTTTGCTCTGGTTTCCAGCCACCATAAAGATATGCAGCTTCCCTGCTAGTCAAGATTAGCCCAGCAAGATCAGGAGCTTCTGCAAGTGAGATTGACCACAAACTGATGCTGGACTGACATTGCATTTTGATACCTGTTTTGTGCAGGGTCAGAGCCGCTGATCTTTATGATCTCTTTTACTCTACATTATTTAGACAAACAGAGAACTGCAGTTTGCTTTCCAGCATGCTTTAAAAACCGACAGTTGACTTCGTCGAAGTGAGCTGCTGTTTTCCGCTCAGCCTTTATCTACTGAAGGTAAACAGAATTCATGCCATTTTCAGATAGTTTTTGCTGTGACATCCAAGTCATGACAATTCTGAGGATATTCCCCCTTTCTCACCATGCAAACCAGTTATTTGTTCCTGCCTTGACATTCTCAAGGCACTGTCGACTCTATAGTATTGCCAGGCGTGTTGTTCTCTAGCAGAAGTGCCAACTGGTGCTGATATGTTAGGGTGAGGTTAATACTTTCAGGGCACAAGAAGTGGATGCCTGGGATTCATTTCCCAGGCTGGTAGACAGAGGTAAGTTAGTACAGATAATTTACTTCTTTTGTTCCCATTTTTTTTGTAGGCAGGCTGCCTTTCCTTTTTTTCCAAAAATGAAATTTGTGCCAACCAACTTTTTCAAATATCTATGCCATTTTAGTAATTGCTTTCTTCTAGAAAAAATCAACTATGGACACTTTTATCAATGCTTATGCCCCCTATCAAAAAAAGAGCTTAATTGCTTTGAAAATGTTTTAAATAAAATGTCATATACTTAGTGGAAGGCAAACTTTTCCCATTTTATGCCTGGTAAATGAGAGCTGCTATGATAACTGCACTTTTTAACCCAGGTTGTGA
The DNA here is from genome assembly GCA_013399095.1 of Psophia crepitans. Taxonomy (NCBI): domain Eukaryota; kingdom Metazoa; phylum Chordata; class Aves; order Gruiformes; family Psophiidae; genus Psophia; species Psophia crepitans. The sequence continues at coordinate 1,198,063 of VWZZ01004208.1, read as the reverse complement.
AGTCATTCACACAGCCGATGGATGCTATGACTCAAAAAAATACCAAAATCTGTAAAATCGTAATTAATCTGTAGATTAGGGGTAATATTAACCTCTGATATAATGCATTTCACAACGTGCTTCTACCAAGTAAAAGCTAAATGCTGCTTGGAGTTACAGAATCGATAGCCCAACGGCAGTACGACGCAGTGACATCAGGAAACGTAAAAGCTTGTTTCCCAGCAGTGTGGAAGAAGCGTTTCCTAAAATACGCCAGAAGAGAGAGAGCCCACAGAGAACAGGCAACCTCATCCACCTCTTGTGTAATCAGCCCTCTGCTCTGAGCACAACCTGATTCCAGGCTGTGCATTAAGCAAAGCAGTTCGTTCTCTTCTGGTATTCAAAACAATGTCTTGCATGACTGCATTTTGAGTGTCAAGCGGCTGGGGAAAGTTCTGTGTTATTGTGCAAAGAAAGCATTAAATCTAAGAGCTATGATTTATATTATTAAGTCAGAGGATTCAAAATTACATCCCATGATGATCTGCTCAATGGTTCTTGGTAGCTGGTGAAAAGCTCATGCAGTAATACCTCATATTTCTTATTTTTAGTTATTAAATCCCATTGCTTCCCCAACATTAATTTTCCGTGTAAGCAATAGCTATAGTTGCCAGAGGGATTTTATATAATTGCAGCTGGTAGGAGACATAGTTGGTAATTGCAGAAATGCAGAGGGAGATGTCCAGGAGATGATCTTCTATTAAGATGTGGCTGTTGCTATGGAATACTTTACTAACTGCTGTTCTGCATGACAGTGCTATGATACACCATTTCAAATAAGAGGTTATTTTTAAAGTAGACCCATTTCTTTGCCTGCAAAATCAGATCACCTCTCTGAGGAAAATTAATTTTAAAAGCTCCTGTGCTGGACAACAGACATTATATAGAATATTATTCATGAAGGAGTCAGGAGTATTACAGTCCACCGTAACACCAGGCAGCAATGAAATCAGGGGCTTTCATATCCATATTATGAGACAAACCCTACTCTTTAAATGGAGCAAAACTTCTCTTGCAGATATGAAGATCACCAACTGTCAGCGAACAAAAGCTTACTAGAGGCTAATGTCCTCGGTTTAAACTGAACCTCATAAATTCATTCATATCAGAGATACTATTTTTCTTCTGTTTGTTTTGAAGTATGTTCTCTGGGTGGGGAGAGGGGGACGGGATGAAGAAACGATGGTACTGGGTTCTTGTGGTGGACACAGAAACGTCCCTGCGTGTTCACGTCAAAAGCAGTGCCAAGTGACATGGTCACCCTGGGCTTTGCTGAGGGACCCAAAGGAATGTTGCTGCATCAGGGCGGTTTCAGTCTCTGTCTCTCTTTGGGAAATGTTATGAGGATAGGTTAAGAGAACAGTCATGAATTGTAAATGTAGTAATGCTGGCTCAACAAGATTTGCCAAGTCACTACTGTCACTCCGTAACAATCTATCTTTAGCTCTTTGTGGAGCAGAAATCTGAAGAAAAGCTGCAAGAGGACAATGGAGAAAAATTTAATTGAGTAATAGAGCTGAATGACAAGTTGCAGTGTATGCTTTGCTCATCTTAAAAGCCGTCATGTTGAGAGGTGTCTGCGGGATGACTGGAGCACGTGAAGTTTTCCCATGGCATGGACAGATAAAAACTTTAGAACGAGGAGGAAACAGAGCAACATCTCCCTCTACGGGAGTCACCTGTATTGCACCCCAGGCTCCTGGCAGCTGCCATCTCCTGCTGCGCTGGGTGCCCGGGCTGGTGGGCAGAACCTCATCGGCCGCTCCTGCTGATGATTCCAGGTAGGCTGGGTGGGCTGACAGCGAGCAGATGCTGAGGCTGTGAACCATAACTAATTATTTCTAACTAAAGTCTCGATTTCTTGACAGCTACTCAGAACTTTGGCTTTTAAAGGGTTTACACATATTCATGAGAAACCCAATTTCCTCACAGGTTTCCAGTATGACTGTGCCTACACGTGCTGCTTTTGATGGGATAACCAGCGTGCAACGAGCTGTATGTCACCAGATGAACAGGTCCATCCTTCTGTGCTTTGACAGTCCAACCCTTCTGCACAGTCTGTGGAAGAAAAAGGAACCACGTTGTTTTACCAGTTACAGAGGGGAAAATGACATTATGCTGAACCCAAGGAAAAGTCTAGAGATGTGAGACAGACTTTTCTTCTGTCATCTTCAGATCAGAATCACAGAATGGGTTGGGTTGGAAGGGACCTCAAAGATCATCTAGTTCCACCCTCCTTGCATTTAGATTATGTCACTAGACGCAATGAGAATAAGCAGGTGCCTGTGACATAAAAATACATTTTTATATTTTTTTGTAGAAAAAAGATTCCTCATTGCTTTATTTACATAAAGTCCTACAATTCATTTTGGGATATGTTATTCCCTACAACTTGCATCTTGCTAATTCATCTGATGACATTTTTGTCCATTAAAAAAGGCTTATGGAAAGCACTGGAATGAGTATTGATGCGGAATATGCCAGGATATTTGTTTGGAATTGCTTAGAGGGTCATTCTGAAGCTTGTGGATCAGCCAGGCGAGCAGAATTAGTCTCAAGTGTCATTTGACCTGTCCCACAAATTGAACTACGGAAAGTAAAACGTTCTCTGGGTGATAGTTGTGGTGAATACTTTCCAAGCAATTCATGCAATAGAAATACGGTCACATAATCTGTTTATTGGGTAAGAAATGAATACAAAATATGAATATGAAACAAAATGAAAATCTAAATCTTTCTATGTTCTATTTTGAGAAGAAAATACGTGGTATTTGGTGACTTCCTGAGTGTTCTGATTACTGTGAATAACCCCTATAGCTTGGGAATATGCCTCTTAAATTAATTTTTGATTTCCCTATATGCTGTGCACTGAATTCTCAGAGGTTTCTGTGTCATTAGTATCGTCACATTTTTCCAAGGTCTGGCCAGTTTTGAGAAACTAAGAGTTGTGTAGTTTAGTGCTAAATTGCCCTGATCACACATGGAAACATTTACTAGTGAGCAGCATTTCTCCTGAACGCACCTCGTATTCTTAAAGTGCTCTGTGGATTGTTTTTCCACTGAAGTTGCTTTTTAGGTACTAAAATAAAGAAAATAACATCCAAATTTTCTTTCAATGTATGGTTTTGTAAAAACATAGGCATGCAGGAGTCCCAACAGAAGTAAACATCCATTCTCTGCAGCAGTCTCATTACCCTCGTTACCATGCGTTCTGCATGTGTCTGTACAATTAATGAAGTCCACTGTTACGCAATTACTTGAAATATATCTCTAGAAACTGGATTTGGCAAGCAAAGCAACATCTGGTTGCTGAAAACACTATTTCTAGCCTTCTTAATAAATTATATTCCTTTTTTTTTGGGAGCTGAGAGGACATTTGTTGCTTCTCTCGGACCCATTTGTGTTTCAGAATATTTCTGGGCTGTTGTGGCCAACGTTTTCAAATCCAATTAGTGATTTTGCAAATCAGATCTATTAGACTTGTATCTATCAAACAGAGCTATACAGATCATTAATCACTTTAGAAAGTCTTGCCTAGTATTTTTCTTAATGGGATGTATCATGAGATCTTTCTTAAGCCCCTTACCACTGAAAGGGGAGCATCCCTAAGCACCTTTACCATCTGTATGTGAAGACATGATGCCATTAAGGAGCTCAGCCAGCAGGTGGAGTTTAAATTGCATTTAAACAGCAGAGCTTTAGACTCTGATTAAGGCTTAGCTGGATCTGTGCTACTGGAAATGCCTCTTACTGACAGTTCTGGAAGAGCCTTGGGTTGTTAAATCTTCCGTCCCCGTCAGACCATTTATACGTAGGCCACATTGCTAGTGCAGAGGTGGCACGCACAGTTTATTAACTTGCTCGTGTTGACTTTGGAGTCACTATGTGGGAATTATTAAAAAAAAAAAGTCAGCTGTCAATTTTATATACACCTGAACAGACAAAAAGGGAGAAGGAGCACTCAGACGAACTGAATTCCCAATTTAAGCTTTTTTATGTTTTGCCTTGATGGCAAAAATAGGATTGGGACAGGATTAGAGTAGGATTTGATGGCAGTGCTTCACGAGAAGCTGCATTAAGCACTGAAAGAGATGAGAGGGTCAAGAAATATCTGACAAAAATCATAATGCTGCATTGGTAACAATGGGAGGTAGATGAGAGGAGGGTTTATTGCATCTGTCTCTAAGCTTTATTATGAATCTAGTGCTGAACAACAGCCAAAGCAAGAGAAACTGGAGCTGGCCGACCCTTCTGGGCAGGACATGGCTGTGGTTGGCATCTGCCCGGGAGGGAAGCCAAACTCCAAGGCTTATATCTCCGCCTTAGAAATGAACTGTGTGGTCTGGCACCACTTTATCTTACACTATGAGTTCTGGCTTAAGGTTAAAGGCAAGGCTTGATTTATGAATGCTGCTATGATAAGCTATTCTGTTCTGGAGGCAGTTTCTGCTGTTATCCAGAAATCAGTGTGAGATGTGTGTAGGACTGCGAAGAAAAGCAATGATGGGATTTGCTTTGGCTAATAGAGATGTAAGCAGTACTGGCATCCAGGGGAGTCCTTATGTCACAGTTTTCTGGGGGAAAAAAAAAGGAAAATAAAATGTTACACCATGCTGTAGTGTTTTCAAGGGTGAAATTTTGCACCCTTCTGACAGGAAGGGCTTACAGAACCTCATGGGGATGGGGTCTATAAAGTCTGAAGTCATACGGGACACAAAACCAGGCAGGAACATGCAAACAGGAAAGGGAAAGCCAACCAGGCAGGCAGGTCAGGGCCTGCCAGGTTACTCTGACTTCCTCCGAGCTAGAAAGGGAATTGGCAGCCACTAAAAGCACATGGTGCTACAACCCAACTGCAGAGACAATGCGAATTACAGGCAAAACACCGCAGAGAAATATATGAGTTGAAATTTCAGTTGTAGAGGCTACAGAAAAACTACTGCTTTAATCTAAGTCAGTTCCATTCCTGAACTGGTGACACTAAACCTGTGACAAAGGACTCAAAGGAGAGATGCTAAGCACCACCAAAAAAAAAAAGTGTTCAAAGCAGATGACACAGGCTGCAGAAAAACTGCTGGGAAATGCCCGGGCATTTGGAGGAATTGAAATGTCTTTCAGGTCCTTGCATCTGAAAACATGCTCGTACACTCCAATCAGCCAGGCACCTGCTCAGCAGAATGCCGTGGAAGGGAGAAGGAAATGGCAGGAGCTATAAACCGAGCAGCTCAGCACCCGTGAGGGATGCAGCCGCTCGGGAGCAGATGGACATCCTGCGTTAGACCCGAGTAACACTAAACAAAGCCCTAGCAGGAATTTACTACCGAATACCCTCCCTCAGTGCCGTGAATACGTTCCACCGGGCGGAAAGCAGAATTTGCTCCATACTAAGCGCCAAAATAAGGGAAGTTGGCAACTGGTGCTGGAGGGGGAGAGCCGCCGTGGCCACGGAGGCTGTCATAAATAACGCCGTGAAGCATTTCAGGAGGCAGGCCATCCCTGCCTGGGTGGCCTCAGACGGCGAGCTCCGGTTTATTCCCGCTGTCTCGCTGGCTGCAAAAATTAACAGTATTTTGCTTGCCACCTTAGAAAACCTCAGTGATCTAAAGGCCTGGATGGTGTGCATTCTGCCATAGCAGAAGATTGGCTTTGCTGATCTAAGGGTCTGTTCCAGTCCTGGGTCTAGTGTTTCAGTTTCACATCATCACTCCCTCACGGCTCGCCAGGAGGCAATGCTGAATCAGCAGCTCGCTCCAAGAAGACTTCTTAAAGAAAGCTACAGAAAGCAAAGAAAATATATGGCGTTCCACTCTTGAAATGATACGCTATAAAATGCTTTTCCAGTCTCCTGGTGCAATGCTTCATGCCTGATGTCAGCATACTTGTGCACTTTGGTGCTTACAGTCCCAACATTATTATACCTGCCAATGTGGAAAGGAGTTGCAGACATAAAGGAAGAGGAATGTGCAAAGGATGAAGGCTGCAACTACTGGCAAGCTATAAACCTCTCTAAACTATAAGGGGGAAATTCTGCCAAGATCAGGTTATTTATTTTTTCTTTCTTTTTTTTTTTTTAATTAAATAAACTTTCCTCATATTATTTTCTTCAGCTTCTTAACAAAATTTAGCTGCCAGCGTATGGGGTATGAGGTCAATGAGATGCACCTGAAATCAGATGGGATCCCACTACCAGTGCGATGCTTGGATTCCCAGATATTAACTGCAATATTTCCAGCACACTGATTTTTATTTCAGACATCAAAAGAAATGAACAGGCATTAAAAAAAAGAGAAGAGGGCAGGAATTCAAAGTCAGGGATGGTGATTTGCTATATAAGATAAAAGAAAGGATGGTGAGGTAACACATGATTTTACCTTTTGAGTTGCATCTGAACCTCAGTCAATCAATTCTGACATGAACTCCAGTTTTACTCGGGTTTGCTGTGTATTCTGTGCGATCTTGTCCTTTACTGCCAGCACACCAGCCGCTGGGAGAGAATTTACTGTTAGAGGATTGCAAAGTTGGCTCTGTTGTAGTTTTTCAGTGGGGGTCAAACTAAGTTGGGGGATTTTACATTTGCCAGGGGTGAGGAGTGTTTGGACAGTCACCTTGGGACTGTCACCGAGACTGCCAGAAGACGCCAGTGGCATTTTATACATGTGCCAAAAAAAATGGCAAATTGCACCGAGGCTGGGGAGAGCAAGCCTTCACTTCATTAGTCAGTAAATGACAACAGATGGTTTTAAGATTACTTCATCGGCAGTGACTTTTTGTTTTCTGCAGAGATCCATGCCATCACCTCAATCTGAAGACAAAGCAGACGGTGGGTGTTTTATTATTATCACATCTTTGCCCACTTCTACCAGTCAGAGGGAGTGAGGAGGGAGGAATATAAGATGGGGAGCTGGCCGTGGGAGAGGATTACAGGAGATCATCACCTTTGGTTTCTAGGAAACTCATGGTTTTTTTGCTGAAGGGCCCCTATTTCTGTGCAGGAGCTCCTGCTCCTATATCACGTAGCCGTAATTGTGCAGGAGACCTATGGTAGCTGATTGCCAAGGGCTATTGCTTTTTTTAGGTTATTCTCTTCAATGCATGTTTGTGAAATAAATGCTCACCTCCTGCGGCAAGGAGCAGTGTTTGTCGCTGCGACTGCGGCGCGCGCGTGTGCTGTTCCTTTGCAGATGGCTGTGCTGTAGTTGCTGTGATACAAATGCAGCTCTGCCCTGCAACGCTCCTCTCTCTAAATCCGGGAAATGGCTCAACAGCCACGAAAAGCAGTTGTTCTGAAGGCAAGGGGAACCCCCCAGTTTTGCTGTCTGACTGGGTTAACTACTGGAGCTAAAACGAGGAGGTTGTGATCAGTTCGCAGCGTGTAAGAATTGCCATTGACTGTTCGGAAGAGGGATTATAGCGTGAGAAGCAGGCGGGTATGACGTCGCGCCTGGAATGGGCAGGTTGAAGCTGTCGAGGCTGCAAGAGAATTCTTCAGAAGAGAGTTTGCTGATTTTATCAGAGACCCTCTGTCAGACAGACATCCTGAAGATGTGTATTCATTAGGCAGTACTTGCTGTGTGTTGCATGAGGTATTTATTATTTTGCTTTATATTATTATTTGTCAGTGCTCTGGGTTGTGTAAAACATGCGGGAGTACCACATTCTCCCTGGCTCCTGGACTCCCGTTACCCAGGCAGCATTAGCTGGGCTACATCTGTTCCTCCAGAAGATATGCAGGAGACACGGTACTGTATTAAAACACTTAAATGTACAGCCCCAATGACCGTATTTTGGTTATCAGACAAGCTAACAGCTACAAAAGCAGAGTTAATGTAATTAAACAAGAATTCACAGTTAGAGTAATACAGAAACTTGCAGGGAATATAGCAGAATGTGAAGACAACCTCTGCGCGGGGCGGTGATGTAGTGTGATTGTGTCTAGGACTTAGTCTGTACTTTCAAGAAGAAATAAATCCTGAATGTAGCTGCAGAGCTGCCAGGGAAATGGGAATGAAGGGATGCTGGAACGGTTTCCGCAGGGTCTGGCAATAAATAGTAAGAGCGTTAGAGAAATTATGAATAAGTCCAATACTTTATTGCAAGTTTAAGTGTGCGGGAGGGGGAGAGTGGCACAACAGAAGGTCACGTCCCATGCACAGCCAGCGTGCCAGGAGGTCTGTGGTTTGCTCAAGAACTTAAAAGGCTTGAGTCCCGCTCAGCTCTTTCTCTTTTTCTGCATGAGCACCAAATCCGGAGAGGCCTCACTGCAGGAGGGTTCGAGTTTCATCCATTTCATACTCTGGTTGATGCCCATATATGAAAATTATTAGGAATATGAGCTGATGCTGTCCACATCCAGCTGGTGAGTAACAGAGGTGGGATTTTTATTTTCTATCAGCCTTTCCTCATGAGCCAACTCAATTCCAGGCTGTGCAATTAATGTTTGCATCAAAGAGGTTCAGATACGAGACAGAGCTTGTGCCTTTGGCATCCCAGCGACGCTCATTATGGTTTAGGCAGCTGATAGCAGGATAATACGTGTGCAGCAAAGGTTTTCATGTAGGTATCAGGAAAATACAGGGGCAAAATGTTAAAGAAGCAGATTTAATCCAAGTCTTCTCGTTGTAAACCTCTCAGCAGCAATGTCATTCGGAACGATAGTCTAAAGCAAGTCATTCTCTGATGCCAGGAGGGAAACCAAACTGCGTTTTCCTAATGAGGGAGTCAGCTCCTCCGTGAATCTGTGAAGACATGTTGCAGTTCCACCCCTCGGGAAGCAGTGGTTTCAAGACATAGCTTTTTTTTCACTGTGGGTTCACAGCCTTGCCACACATGATTGTGTTTTTCCAATTTGGACTCAAGAAGACTAAAGTAAACCAAAATAAATCTAGAGAACAATGACATTGTTTTCCCTGTTTGTTTTTTTGGCTTATTCCTTCCTGTAGAAAAAGCAAGCTGTAGCAGAGAGCTAGCATTTCTTCAACTTCAATTAAAGGCCTTTTTGTGGCAAGCCTGTATTGCCGTGCCGAGCACTCACACACAACAGCTAGCTGTCCCTGAATGGCATTTGCCCATTAACAGAAGAGTTACTTTATGATATATTTCTTCAGATCAAATTTGACCCCCCAAAGAGACCATTAAAAACCTTAAACCCCAAACCTGCCAATGTTTGCAATAAATAATGGAAGCAACTGAAAGCAATGCAGAATGACATGAAGGTTTCCTCTACATGTCCGTAAATTAATGCTCCGGAATCCCAGTGCCTGGCCAGATGTGCTGTCCAAGAGGTGGATCTTTGCAGTTTAACTCCAAATTTTGAACACATCCAAGTCTAAAGCTGTTGTACAAATGGCAACAGAAACAACTCTGTTTGGTGTGGTCTCATTTTCAGGCTGACAGCAAAAAGAATAAACAGTGCAGAGTAAAGGACGAGTTTTAAACTGTCTTTGATTAATCTAATCTGGCTTCAAAAATATAAGCAAGCAACTGCGCTAATTGGAAATAGATGGCACCGAGTTCTCCGTTAGGCCAACTGGCACAGCCTCGCCGAAACGGTGCTGCGACACCCTTTGACCCCAGAAGACAACGTGCTCATGGCATTTTACCCCGGTGACACTTTGAAGGTTGCAGGGAGATGTTCTATGCTTAATATGATGCAGATTGCATGTACTGCTGTCTTCACTTCCCTACGTGACCTACAGACGGTGCAGATGCAGGCTCTGTCCATCACCGTGGGACGGAGGCACCGGCAGTGCTGTACGTTAGCTGGTAGGCATCGGTTCTGTGAGAAGAAAATTACAGCTGTGATTTTTATTGTCGCTTTACCACAACCTCTTTTCCTATGATTCATATTGCCTTAAGAGATTAGTTTTCTTTACCATTTAACCTTTCTCAATATTGCTGCCTGAACCGAATTTATGTCTAGGATAAAGCTATGTCCTCTTTTTATTGAATCCAGGTACTTTTCGTAATGAAATGAAGGTCATGTGATCTTTGATTGTGGTACTTTGAATTCTTTATTGAAAATGTATATTATATATTTTTATGACATTAATTAAATGTCTCAAAATAAATGACGACATAAAAAATAATTAATATCTCTGTTTGGCTCATTATCTCTTCGGATTTGATTTGTGTTCAGAGAGCTGGAAACTCATCTGACCCATATAGATTTAGATATTTGGGAGCACTGCCTCATGGCAGAATTTAGGACTGAAGAGAGAGGGCTCATTTCATGGGTATGGTACTGTATTTTTTTATTTGCTTGCAAGTTCCTTGGGTAAATTGCATTCTCATCTATACAGGATGTTATTCCACCTTCATCACCAGAGAGTATCTGAGTGCCTTCCAACTAAGCATTATGTGATCCAGCTAACATCTGCCATGCTCATTCTCTCTTTCATCCTTACCCAAGCGTGCGCATGTTTTGTTGTTGGTTTCAGATCTACATGCTGCCATGTGTCAGTGTTACAGAAAGTCATATGTGCATCAAACACTCTTCTAAATAACTTGCATATTGATCCTGCAAGACCCCTCTGGTTTATGGCCTGAGATTCAGAAAACTGAAATGGGGGTATGAAGGTATTATAATCTTGCAAGACAGAAATAATTACAAAACCCATCAGGATTTCATTATCTTTATGTATATTTTTATATTATTCCAGCATCTTGGAGATCTTTAACTATGAATTAGACCATTTGTACTAGAAGCTGTACAGTCTGTACTTTCAAATCATTTACAATCTAATTATAAGACAACAGATCTTGTCTTTTGACGTGTTAAACCATCCTATTATAGAAAAAGGATGCAATTGGCTATTAAATCTCATAGAGAAGTTCTGAATGTCAGCAGAACTAGATTTCTGTTCAGTCTTACGAATAATTCGTATAGGGCTATTATTAGCAGCATTATTTTTATTATTCTTCAAACTGATAACGTGCTGTGCAAACACACAGAGCTATACCCTAAACGTGTTTAAAAACTCTTTCTGGTGCACGGCAGGGAGTTCAGGTGCTGTTCAGATTCCAGTTCAAGCCCTGCTTAGGGCTTCCTGAAAGAAACCATCTGATGAGGTATTTGCAGTGGAATATGGAAGCCCTTGAAAGACAAGTCCAGTGTTAGAGGACGATTGACATTTATTGACTTCCTGCACCATCTAGTGGGGATTAAAATTAATTGCTCTCATTTTATGAAGACTCAGGATGACCGTGGCTTCCTCTCCCGAGCTCTGAGAAGAGCATTGGAGGACCCAGTTCTCATCATCCTTTGCACAATGGGACCAGGCTTCATTGGGATCATCAGTGCCACCCAAGACTGTGTAGAATTGCAGTGGAGCATGTTGCATCCAGCAACACACAGGAGTCAGTCCACTCGAATTAAGGCCAAGAGGACCATTGGGAAGGGCAGACCTCAAGGAGCAGTACTGGTGTGTCACTGAGCTGTGGGCATATGCAAGACCTTGGAGTCAGGCAGGTCTCGTGGCCACAGCAAGCAGACAGTACAATGAAGACCTAGAGAAAGTAGCTGCAAACTGTTGTGAGAGGCTCACGTTGTGGTTGGGGCATAGGGATGGATCTGAAGAGGTCTCGGTGTGATTCCTCCCTCTCTCTCATGACCTGGTTGAAGTTACAACTCTCAGGCTGTCCTGAGTGACTAGGACTTAGGAGAAACACTTTTCATCAAACATTAAGTTTTTCAGGGTGCTCAGCAAACCACAGAGGGGAAGCCAAGATCTGATCCTGCAGGTGGAAGCAAAAATCACTGCTGTAACCTTAATATAAGGCATTTCCCTGAACCTAATTTGCTTAATTATCAGTGAACAGAATGACATTAGGTGATTACACTCCTAATTTTCTGTTCGGGAAACAGCAGCCAGCTTTTTTCTGTTGCTGGGCAACACAAATATGCTTTGAAATTTGGTTAAAGTAGTGAGTGATAAACATTTTTAAATAGACATGAGATCACTACAGAGGCAATTCTAATTGCTATAAACCATCAGGAGGCTGGAAAGTCCCACCTACAGAATATAATTTATGAATTAAAAATTTACCCAGGCAAACTGAAAGGGAGCAATATACAGAAAAGCTTGGAAAAGGAGAGAGATCTCCTCCCCTGAGATAGAGCGCTAATTGTTTTCGTGTGATTGTGTGTGCTATTCCTGGTGCGGTCCTTGTTCAGTCAACCCATTACCCTTAGAGTCTGTTTGTTGGACATGGTCATCCTTTTATATGTGCATCATTACAGCAGTAATGAAAAGCACACTCTGCTTGGGAAATCGGCATGTCATAGGTTGGAAGTTGGTCGGTGGAAAATGTTCTTTGCTGCAGTTGTTCTTCCCTTCAAGACCAGGGCTTATCTTGAGCTGCCATTTCAGAAGGTTTTGGTCCAAGTAATGGGGATCAAGTGGATTTGAAATGCTGACTTTGTGGTTTGACAGGTCTTCATTTGGCTTCACTTGGGCAAGGTCCCAAGGAGTTAGTTGACCTGAAAGGAGCTGGGCCCTACAGAGGCATCTGCTCAAGATCTTCCTCCTCCTTCAGAAGGTCCCAGCAGTACGTATGATGTGTAATGGTGACGTTGACTCAGGGAGCCTTTCCTGGCTGTGGCCAGCTTTGCAGCATGCTCAAAATCAGACAGGATAAAGACCCGAACACAGTGTCTCCTTTGTTTTCTCCTTGTGAATGCAGGATTCCAGTTTTCCAACATGGATTTCATGCTGGCAGAACATCATTCAGTTGTTCCCATAACATCCCATGCTGTTTCCTAGTTTGCAATGGCAGAATTTCCAACGTCCTTCTGTAGGTTTGGATGTTTTCCTTTTCAGTTTTGGTTTGACACTGCCTGTCACTGCAGGCACTGTGCTTTGGTGCTGTGGCTCAGGGTTTGGGAAGGTCTGAATGGCCTTACACTGGTCTTGATGTGAGAGGCAACTGGTGTGTAAAGTGTGTAACGGAACCAGTGAAAATAGGTGTTCCAGCTGCCATGCTGTTGCTTGTCAGACACAAACAATAGTTTTCAAATAGTATTTTCTTTAAAAAGCTGACATTGCAGTGTGTTGGAGCAAGTTTCTTCCTTAAAGATGCTACTGCATTGATAACCACAGCGTTTGTTAGCTCGAAAGAATTATAAAGCCAATCAAGAAAGTCCTATTTATCTCCTCCCCCAGATGGCAAAGGGCCTCCCACCACGGAAGCGTGCTGCTGCGTTCCTTGGTGGTTGGGATGTTGGAGCCGCAATACATGTTGCTGAAATGCCTGTCTCAGGGGTCCTGCAGGTAAAAGCTAACACCTTCGCTGGGGGGGTCTCACTCGTTTGGCATTGACGGCTGCCTGTTAACACAACCTATAAAGCCCTTGTTCCCTGCCTAGCGAGGACAGCCAGCTTCCCAGTCTTTATAGGCTTCGAGTGTGTTAGGAAGCTGCCTAGCGAAGCATCCTCTTAGGACAAAGAATCTAGTGTGCATATTCATATCTGGATTTACTGAGAAGAAAAAAGGAACGGGAGCCATTTTGGGTGAATCTTTTATTGAATTCACTTTCTTTTTTCCCCTCTTCAGTTTTTTTCTAGTAAATTTTGCCAAAACATCCTTTAATTGTGTGTGTTACTTTGACAGATCTGGCAGAATTGCAAACAGAAAAGACTGCAGGTGCCACACTGAGCGTGTAAAAATGGAAACACCATGAATATCCCTTTTTAAAATCTGCCTTTAAAGGCTTGGTTTACTTTCATTTATTTCATTAATTAATCCAGGTGATGAGAGGCTGAGAGTGCTGGTTTTAAATGTCCCCTCTTCCCTTCCTCCAGGCAGCTGTGCCCACCCGCCTCAGCCCTGATCACCTTTTCTGATTCATGTCGGAGCTTCCTTGAGGAATAACGTCACACCGTTTGTGCCAAACTCTCAGGCATTTTTGCTGCTAAAACCGTTGACCACAAGGAGAGGTGACAAAGCTCACCTCTAGGCATGATCCCAGTAAGCACTCTAACCACTTTATAACCCCAAAATAAATAAACATAAAAGATCCCAAACCTGCCCTGTTTATATTTCGTGTTTGGGCTTGGGAGATTTCTTGGCATTTTTGTTGTTCATTGCTTTCCACTGTAAGACTGTCTGTGTAACATTAATGTGTCTGTCCAGCTAATACCCACAGACTTTGCCTTCTCTACTTCTCATTTTGATTCTGATCACAAACACAGGAAAAAAAAAGCCGTTCTGGAACTTAGATGGGTGTTAATAACTAATGGGACCCCAACAAATCGCCTGAAATACAAAGGTGGGTCAGATGAATGGTTCGTATAAAAGTAACTCCGGGTGAACCATCAGGTGGGAATTAAAATTTAATTTAGAATGTACTATCACTGCTGCGGTGGTGGTGGTGGTGATTTACTTGATTGACTGCTGGTTTCTTTCACCTTTGCGAGCCTTAGGTTTTTACTATCTGAGGAAATTAAGGCTGAATTGCAGCAGGAAATTCCTTGTACCCAGGTGTTTCTGGTTATCCGACGAATAACTTGGCTGGTGGGGAGGCGAGGATTAGGATGGGATGGTTTGGAATCTAAATGATTCTCATTGCTTAGTACCACACATTGACATTCTGGCAGCCGCTGTATTTGTTCTCAGCGAAGGATGGGAAAATCCTACTGAGCTGAGTAACAGGTCCAGCAAGCAGCGATAATTTCATTGTTCTTTTTCAATAGTTAGGGTGAAAAGCTGGTTTTATTAAGTTGTCCTGATTTAATGGACTGAATTTGAAAACACTATTGAATTCTGTTGGGTCATGATTTGAGTTGCCTTAATAATGCAGCTGCATACTCTACTGCTCCTGTTCTCCAGCCTGACTTGTGCTAATTTCCCTTCCCAGATGAAGGCATGAAGGGCCCAACCTCAGTTCCACGGACTTGCTGGGAGATGGATCAGGCTGGAAGGCCTCCAAATGGCTGAGCTGCTCGTTTGTGAACGAACACAATCAAAATCAGCATTAATTCTGTGACTGATGACCTCATGCTGGACCTAGGTGGTGGTGGTAAACTTCATAATTTAGCTGTGTAGGTGAACAGAGAAACAAATATGTCCAGGGGAAAGTAGTACTTTCTGATGTTAAAATTCATGATGCTGTGGGCGTGCCTTGCAGCAGAAGGCCATCTTGGTTAGCATGGAACATACACACTAAGTTCACTTCCCTGCAAGGCTCTGGGAATGCAGCGTCTCCAGTGCCACGGTGATGTGATGGATCTCATCCGTTAGCCGGTCCCATGGCTGCTGTGACCTCCGGGTGCCCATCCTCTTCATGGCCCGTTCCTGGGGTACCCAAAAGTTACCCAAACAGAGGCTTTGCCTTCTGCCCTGGGCACCAGAGCCCTCCAAATTATGAGACTTCGATCAAGAGATTGCTCACCAAGAGTGGCAGAGTCAGCAATAAATCTCCTAGAGCCTTGATGCACTTCTCCAAACATAAATTATGCTCCATTCCCACTTCAGCTTCTCATGAGAACTAAAGGGATTAAAAGAGGCAGAAATGTCCTTTCCTTTGTCCAAAGCTGAGGAAACCATATTTCAGTTGCTGCAGTGAAGCTGAGCAGTGGGATCAGTGAGGCTGCCGTGGATGTGCAAGCTGGCCGCCTGGCTTGCAAAAGAGACAGGGAGAGAGAGCAAGCGAGAGAACTGTTTTCCCAACCCTTCAGACCTCTAATTCCTGCAGACCCCTGGGCTTGGTTGCATTGTCAAAGCTAAGTGGATGGAAACAGGATCATTTCCCTTAAGCAGTCATTAAGGAAAACGACTTCAGATTACTCAGGGTTTCAGGTACTGCTACAGCAGCCTAATGGAGTGATAACCAGTTACATCTTCCTGCACTGAACCAGCAGACACCACCCGAGTTTTGTAAAGCACCAGAGGTATCAGCTCTCCTCCCCAGCGCCACGAACTGCAAATGAAATAGCCCCAGCGTAATGCTATGCAAACCGCCTTTGGTGCCAAATGGAAATGTAATTTGCAGGCATGTGTCAGCAGAGAAAGTCCTTTCCTACAGGAGAAGAAATTCAAGCAGCCACATGGAAATACTTTAATTTCAGCATTAACCATCAGAGGAGATGGCTGTTGCAGATCATGGGAGCCAGGTAATTTAGTTCTGAACTTTAAATATGTGCAACGCCAAGAATTATTAGGGGATGTGGAATGTTTAATGCAGCCCTGCACCATCAGCGCTGCAGAGTCAGGAGGGGAACCGGAGCAAAGCTTTTATCGAGCTGATTGATACCTTCACTGGAGCCACGGCGCAATATTCAAACTGAGAGCTGGCTGTGCAAAACCTGCCCTCCTGCTGTTTCCCTCTTAGTCATGAGATATAAAACAAGCCTGGAGGTTGGCACCTTCTCCGTGGTGCGATTTGGACAGCCGGCAACCTGTGTCTGCACAGGGGTGAAGGATGGAGCTGATGCATGTACCTGTGCCCCCTTCCAGCCTTCAGCCCTCCCTCACTCCAACATCCCTACCCCCAAACCTGTGAATCCAAATAGCTCCGGGGTAGGTGGATTTTTCCACCCTGTTCCAGGTCTAATTTCTCTTTCAAACTAGTACCGTATATCTTTCCCCACCTCCCACTTGTCACTTTATGGCTTGCTGGATCTGTTTCCTTTAATGCTTGAAAATATACAGTTAAAATCACCTTAAAATTTACTAATATGCCTTTTTATTTGAAAGGCTTATTTCCCTGAAAGGCTTTCCCAGTCTTATATGAGGGCACGCTCTCTAATATTAAACATTTTTTTTCAAAAAATGGGTGCACATCTGTTTGATATTTAACTGGAAACAAATGGTGAGAGTGGAGAACATGAGCAAAATTACGCTTTAGATAGCTATAAAAGGTCATTTTTGCTTTAAACTACAAAGGATGAATAGGGGCATATGACACACATAATAAAGGCAGAGATAGGTTTAAAATGCCCTCAGGCTACACTGAGGTCAGCTGCTAGCTTACAAGAAAAGACACATTTTGCCTTCCTTTTTTTTTTTGCCACCCAAAAGTGTAGAGCAGCAAGCTGGGATCTGTGTGCGAGGAAGGTCACTCAGTCTCTGCTTAAAAACCCATCACATTTTTCTCATCACATTTTTCCTAAGGGATACTGAACTCTTAAGTCTGATAATTGAATAATTGGTCCAAAACTAACCCTCCTTTCTTCCTGGCTGAAAATTGGAGAAGGGTTTGTCTCATCTTGCTGAAGAAGCCATTACTTGTGCTCTGCCATACGATAAGAAATTTCTCACTATCAAACATCTCTGGTGATCTGCAAAAAAAATATGTGAAGATGCTGAATACGAGCAAAATTCAGTCTTCCCTACAGCAGTGCCAGTGCAGCAGCACTGGGCTGAAAAACTGGGTTTTGCTTCTGGCTGCAGATTTATCCTGAGCTGGGCTTTCTGGGCAGGGCTTGATTTGAAAACCGCCAAGTACTCCTTGTGAATTTTGAAGGGGAAATGAAGCGGGAAATGGGCCATTTCTCATTTAGAGCTGGCACAGGACCAAACCAATGGGAGCAGATGAGATTTCCAATAAAACCTTCCTGAAAGGCAAAGGAGCGTAGACAAGATGCTGGTTGTAATCTGCCTCCAGCCATCTGCTCCAGAAGCGCTGGAAATGCAGGGCAGGGGATGACTAGCACCTTGTCGATAAAAGTGAGCTGGAAACATCGGCTCAAATTTGGTCATCAGGTGGCTTTTGCATCTGCCAGAACATCTTTTCTGCTATTAGAGACAGATTAGTGAAGAAATATGGAACAAGAAGGTCAAAACCTTACATGGAGCTCCATCTCTCTAAGGCTTATATGAAGCCTTGTACTCGTTTCTGTGCTGAAGGGGTCAAATTTGAGTCTTACCATTTCTTTGCAAAGTAATGCAACTTTCCCATTGACTTCCCCCTTCTTGCCCCCAAAAGACAGGTAGGTCCTTTATCTTGGCAGGAGTCGTTCAAATCCTGTTGGCAAATCATGGGGTATTTCCAAATTTTAGACCTGAGATATGCATGCACATTTAAAACATTTGAGGCAGAAACGCGGTCTCTTTTCTGAGTATTCCTGAGCTTTGTAGTCCAATCTGCAAACACTAGAAAGCAAATTGTCCATAGCTCCATCCCATAACACGTAGGTTATTAATGGGAACCAGGTATCCTCCTTCAAAGGAACAGGAACATCAAGAATCATATCTGTTTCTCATGTTCTAGAAAGCATTTCACAGCTTTAATGATTATTCAAAGGGGAAAAAAGCTAGACAATAATTTCAGGAGCTAGCTCGGTTACGGAGACGAACAGACACGTCCTCTGGCTGAAATGCCTCTTATTAAAGCCTGATACGCCGCGCTTTATCATACCAGGCACAAGAGCTCTCAGCTGCCAACACGAGGGCACGCTGGCAAACAGCCGACCCAGCTGCCGTGGTTACTGTGCCATTGTAAACTTTATTTTTTATGCTCAGCGTGTAGTGAGAGCGATCCCTTTGTTCCATATGGCTTCCATATAGTGACACTGCATCCTGTGTAGGAGAGGTCAAGGAGTGGATTATCAGCAAGTGTTTCAAGTCAAGAATGAAGGGAGCTGGCAGGGCAAATCTGCACAAAGCCTGTTCTGTGCTTCTCATTGGTGTGGTGACCTCTGGGTTTCGGTGCCTGTACGTTCCCCCCCTTCTCCCTTCATGTGCCGAGCACAGCACTGGCTAACGTGTTAGCACAGCGTTTCCCTGGCAGGATTTTAGAGGGGGGGAAAAAAAAAAAAAAAGAGAAAAAAGAACAAAAGCAACCCTGAAAGCCCGGCTGAAATGTTTAGCTACAAACAGGGAGGCCAGGAGCAGGGACGGAGCAGCCTAGGGAAGGATCTGCTCCCATCCCTATCCCACCATCCCACTGCCCAGCACCCTTGGAGCCAGGCACCAGGCTGCAATTCCCCAGTACTCCCACGAGAGTATTAACCCCGCTGTGACTACCAGTGAGTCTCATAATCCTCCATGACAGTTTTCATTGTCTTGCTCTCCTCAGAGCATCCCCCATCCTCGGGGCGGCATCAGGAGTGACCTCTTGGCTCATCTTGCCACCTCCAGGTCCAAGCCCCAGCAGGATGTCACAGCAGGGAAAGCGTGTGGGGACAGCCAGGTGGGCTCACCCACACCAACCGCAGCACTGCATCTGCCCCTGCCCCAGGCACAGCCAGGGACTGCAGCGAGCATCAGCCGAGAGCTCCCTGATTTCCCTTTCCAGCCCAGCACTGCTGAGACCCTTCTCTGGATCCCAAGAATAGGAGACAGGTCCTGGTCCTGCTCGGGTTCTGCTGAAATTAATGCTTCCCAGCAAAAATCACTATATATAATTTGGGGTCTGATTTAGAACAGTTTGAACACAAAATGAAGAGCAAGCCCCTCTCTCCTCTGCCCCACGGCTAAGAGAAAAGTTTGCAGAGCACAAGCTTGGGGATGATGTGAGAGAGGAGAGTTCCTGGGGCCGCTCAGCCACCAGCTCCTCCCTGCCCCTTCCACTCCCACCATCCCCACTGCCCCTCTCTGCCACCTCAGACAGCAGCTTTGATTTCTTTTCCAATCACCAAAATGTTTCTTCTGTCTCTTAGAGCATTACTCCAGACATTGGTAGGTATGCAAAATTAATAACTGCATTTTAATAACTCGTGACCTGTAAGACCTGAGCAATTATAAACCTCACAGGGTTATTACCGACCAAGTAAAAATTATATTCCATTTAAACATTCCTCATATAATATCCCCACTGCAGTCAGCATTTCAAGAAAAACAGTGTTACCAGTGCTGTTTCTCTGGTACCTAATGAGTTAGCTTTGGCTGGGGATCAGGAGCTTTTGACGAGTGTAGCTTACATTGACCACTCAAAGGCTTTAGATATTCTGGACCGTACCTCGTTGTTTAACGGTGTAAAGTTAAATTGGGGCCGGAGGGAGTGGAGTCAGCTGGTTACAGCGATGCTGGAGAAAGTGCGCTGAAACACTATGCTCAGCCCTCCTCCACAGGAGGATGCCTGGGGAAGGGACGGGGCTGGAGCAGGGTTGGGGACAGGACCGTGTCCCCAGCAGTGGCAGCAGCCACAAGGCAAGGACCGAGCCTCTGGCATGACCCAGGGCGCTGGGTGCTTCAGGGATGCTTGCAGGGGCCGGCACGGTGACACCCTCCCTCTTCACCTTTGCGGCATCCATCAATAGGGAAAATAATTTCTCCTTCAGTCTGAAAGTCCTCTGAAGTGTGTAAAAAAGTATTGACGATGATGCCTCACCTCTCAGATGGGAGCCGGCGGGGGGGACGGGTGAGGAGGGGCTGTTGCACCCCTCCTGTCTCAGCAGCTACCCCCGGGTGTGGAGGCTGGCAACCCCTCTCAAAGGAGAGATTTCAGACTGGGAATAGTCTGGAGAGCAGTGACCCAGAGAGTCGGGAATCTGTGATCGCTGCCATAAAAGGAGGCTAAACAGAATGGCAGGGGTCAGTAAAACTGCGTGTGGAGAAGCGGAGTAGGGAATGAGAAGTCCTTTGTCATAAGACGAAAGGAGGGAGCGCCCGGGGAAATGGGTGGGGAACACGGTGCCCCGAGCTGGAGCCCCCGGTCGGGGAGTCCCGACCCACCAGCTCGCCGAGCCCGGAGGCGACGACGCTGGGGAAGCATCACGTTGTGTTCATCCTCCACCTCTTTTTATTTTGGCAAGCCGGAGCATCAGCCACCGTCAGCTTTTGGTGTGCACGTTATACGCACTCTTAGGTACTTCTGATCTTATTTCTGTTTTACTGTTAGTTCTTTGTTCGCCCATGAAAGCAGATTATCATTCTCTGTAATTTTATGTGTCAGGAAACAGATGCCAGCAGTGAAAACAAATCGAGAAAGTTTTTCCCTTATGCTCTATTTACATTGGATCCTCTTCTGTCTGATTTGATTTCAGTATCAATATTTTTCCTTTTTACCCTTGTGCCATGCGAAAAATGGAGATACTAAAAGGAATGGCGTGATCGTCTTCCTGCAAATAGAATAGAATAGAATAGAATAGAATAGAATAGAATAGAATAGAATAGAATAGAATAGAATCATTAAGGTTGGAAGTGACCTCAAGGATCATCTAGTCCAACCATCCCCCCACCACCTATTACCCACTAAACCACGTCCCTAAGTACCATATCTAAATAATGTTATGTTGACTCCGCAGCGTGGTATGAATAATTTCTTTGGACTGAAAAGAAGTATTTTTGACCTTTTCTACCTGGTGAGTCTCAAGCTCTTTTAGAATAATAATACCCACTTTTTACCTGAATATCCCGGAGTGTTTTACATTTCAGTTTTATTGGTGTGACAAATGGCCCTCAGAAACTGCGGATATTTGGTGCCCAGGTGCTACAGAAAATCCTACCAGCGCATCCTGCCTTTCCAAGTGCCCAAATGCCCAGGCGGCTTGCACAGCATTCAGCTTGGCAAGAGAACTAAGAGTAGAGCAAAAATGTCTTTTCCCCCTTCCGATACCTTCGCAGGTGTCATTTCACCCTGTTGCTAAAATATCTCAAGTTGTTCTTCTACCCCCGCAGGGCTGGCTCCTTTCCTGCGGACACCGGCGTACTGCATCTGAGCTGGCTGAGGGCTGCCCTGCGTGAGAACATGCAGATCCGGCTCATCCCGTTAAATGAAAAGGAAATGTTGGGAACCTTACACTGCGCGGGGGATTAGTGCCTTACCACCGTGCGAATGCATAAAAGCAAACACATAGGAGGCATCAGTCCTGCACAACATATTTGATTTGCTTAATTTAAGCAAAAACCTCAGATATTTGATTTAGACTTCCTGGGTGAAACTCTTCATGGATTTTTGTTGGGAGATTCATGGCCCTGGAAGCTGGAAGCCCATTAGACTAGGTACACCTCATCTATCACCGGCCAATAAATGTTGCCCAGCTCATTTCTGTTTGGAACCTCATAACTTCTCCTTTGCCAAAGCACATCTTCCAGGAAGGCATCCTGCCTTCGTTTGAAGACCTCAAGAGATAGAAAATCCAATTCTTCCTTCCCTAATGTGTTAATCACCTTCATCACTCAGAGCGTGTGCTTTGCTTCCGGTTCAGTTTAGCTGACACGCAAACAGCCATTACATCTTGTTAGCACGTTACAACTGGCGGGATTTGGCTCCGAACTCGGTGGGACTGGACTCTCATTTTCATGAAAGTGTTGCCAGTATTTACATCTCGAGTTTGTGACTCTTCTCCATGGGACCCTAGAATGTCTGCGAACTTCCAAAGAATGGTGAAAACCTGCTGTTTCATCTGGGAAAGCAAGATCAGTTCATTTTGTTCAGACGTACAACTTGTTTCTTGGTCATGGTGTAACCGAATCGTTAAAATTTATTTTTTTCTGTATCATGTCAGCATATTAAAATCTGCAGGATCTGGAGCATTTCTTTGTTATTATTTATGGTTGTTTATTATTTAATCTAAAAATGCCACCTGGATTCTGATAATACTCTCGTTTGCTGCTTCCAAAAGAATTTGATGTTTGTTTGCTATCTAAACCTGTGATTGTAAAACAGAAGAATAAAATGGGAGCAATTTATTTTCCAGATCAAATTTTCTCTCAGCAGGATTAAAACTGCCACAGCAGTAAAGAGTTTACAAACTCACTAAAGAACTGTAATAACTTCCCTTCTCACTGCCGGGTCAAGGAAAGGTAATACATGTTTCCAATCAGCTTTGAATTGAACTCAAATTGTAGGTTTTATTTCACTTTAATCCATATGTGAGTTCACGTTAAAGGTAAGAGAAATCACAGGACTGCAAGCATGGAGTAGAGTTAATTAAATTCTGCAGCTCCTTTTGGAAGAAGCCCTGGATCTCCTTATGCATAAAGACTTCCAGGGTGCTTCTGAGGGCAAGACCAGCCGGGAAATGGCTCTGCTGGTGCAGCAAGGACGATGGCAAATGACGTTCGAGCGGCCAAGTGAAGTACATTGAGAGAAACCTTGCAACACTTGGGAAATACTTCTTTTTCCTCAGCTATCCACACACACAGAAAAAAGCTTCCTCCTCTCTCCTTCTGCTCCTTGCCCCAGAATAAAAAAAGAAACTATATCCCCATGGCTGGTGGCACTGGGAGGACTCTCAGGAAACACGGCACGTTCTCGGCTCAGACCCAGATGAGATCTTTCTCCGAGGTAGTACCCGCTGCAGACTCCGTGTTTAGAAATCATGAATGCTTATTAGTCCTCCTTCTCTGTTTCCCACTTATTGTGGGAATTGGTCTTTTTTTTTTTTAATTATTATTCTTATTATTTCTGGTTTTCTGTCCAATCTTGTTTTAAACGTGTTCTGGAAAAGAGCTTCTACTAAATGGGAGAGACTATTCACGTGCTTCAAGTTAAATCTGCATTTCACTGTCTTGCAGAACTGAGACCTGAGCTCTGGCCACTTTGCAGCATCAAGTGCACTAAGCCCTTGCTTATCCTTTGGCAGGTCTCGTGCAGTGATGCGGTGTGCAGACCTCCAGCCCCTGGCTGAGAGCACCTGGGAGGAGATTCAGCTTGAAGCAATAAATGCTTACTTAATGGTCCTTCTTTTTTTTTCTTTTTTTTTCTTTTCCCCACAGCTGAGAGTTGCTCTTGGAGCATCTCCAATACAAAATGATGGTTGTGGCTCACCCATGATCTTCACATCACCGGAGACCCGGCTGGGGGACCAAGTGCTGTCACGGTGGCAGTATCTGGGGATGAGGGTTGGCTGGTGACTGCAGGGAAGGCAATGCACCTTTAATTCTGCACGTGAGCACGAAGCTGTACCCGTACCAGCGTGCCAGGCTGGTCAGCAAGGTGCAAACTTCAGGAAAAACATGGTTTGAATGCATTTTGTTGAACGGTTTGAAAAGTTGAATGTTCACCAAACCACCCAACAGAGAGCGCTCTCTTGGTGCCCTGGGTTCTGGTTGCCGACGCTCCTATCTCGAGTGGCAAGGTGGAGACTGCATCCAGGGAAACAAATATTTCTTCCCACGTGTAGCAGCACTGAAATGGTTTTCTGTCTAAAAATGAGCCGTGTTCTGGAATGAGTTACACTCAGAGTGCAAGATTCTGGAAAAGCAAGCCTTCCTCAAGCACTAAAATGTGACACTTAAAAATCTGAATTTTAAAATCATGCACAGTACATACATTTTGTCTGATGAAATAAAATAAAAATCTCCCTTAAACAAACTTATTGTTCTTAAGCTTCCTACAATTCAGTGGCAGATTCAGTATCTCCTGAAGTTTTGTTGGTGGCTTTAATAGGCTTTGGATCGGGCTCTGAAGGATTATCTACTGGGATGCCAATGGTAACTGGCCTGTCTGTGTAGACCTGGAGCTTCACCTTCTGCAAAATCTCATCCACTCGACAAAGGAATGCTTCAGACCTCGCTGAGAAGAGACGAGTTCGTGCCAGTGAGGTCTTCAGTTTGTCATAACCACGTTAATAGCAAATTCTCATTTTCCTGTATTCCTCTGCTCAGATGCTTGCAAGAATACTTGAAAGTTATTTGTCCTCAAGGCCACAGATCTGTGAAGAGATTGTTTTCATAGATGTGCCTGGCAGCCTTTCCCCTGTTTCTCGTCCTAGCTACTTATTTTTCCCTCTCTACAGAAATGTCCTTGGCTATTCTGAGGTTCTGTTCCCTGAAGTTTCTTCGCTGGCAAACTCGGATGCTCAAGTGCTCTGTCCTCAGTGTTTAGAGGTGATTTCAAAGCACTTCACTGCAATTCTCTTTTTTATATAAACACTTCAGAAGTACTTCAGCAAACTGAAATACTTGCACATCAGCAAAATCGGTTCTGACAATGATGATCTCGTGTTCTGTGCACCCAAGTACCTTTCACTCAGATGGTGTCCTTTTATATAAAAAGTTTTTACCCCATAATAATTTCCTGACTGCAGACTGCAGCTTTTCTTTTGGATCAGTTTGGAGCTATGAACACAGTGCTGTTTTCTCTGTTAACACTCAAGCGTCTTAAAACAATTCTTTTCTCATATGCGCTCATTTTGGAACTAGCCCGGTGAGGTTTTTATGTTGCTGTGGTCTGTAGAATTGTCCACTCATTGAAACAAAGCTAATTCAGCCCTTCCTAGTCCAGCTTTTAGTCACACATAAAATGTTTGGGGTTTTTTTAGCATCAGTCGCCTCTGTTTTAGCTGCATTGATCCATCAGTCCAGGTTTGAGGCAAATCACTTCCAGGTTTGAAGCAATAAGACTCTTTTTGTGAAAACACCCATAACTGCATCCCTCATACTTGGACTCTACAAACGTGCAGTCCACCACCTAATTGCAATCACAGTCTCTTCTCTTTATGCTGGTGACTTTCCTTGGCCGCATTTTTGAGGTCAAATGTCAGGAGAAGGTTAATATCAAAAGGTTCAAGGCAAGTGGGCTGACTCCATACCCTTCAGCCTGAATCTGTATGTGCTCTTGCAATGAACAGATCATTAACTTTGCAATGCAGCTGCTGAGAAATGTCTTGAAATACTTCAGCTCTCCAGTCAGGGTGATAGCAGCTCGTTAAAGCCCAGTATCTGAGCCCTCTGCTCAGAGAGGGTTTGGAGATCACTGCTGTTTCTTCTTTCTGTTCCATCAGAAGCAGGAAGGAAACAGAGCTTGGCTGATATTTTATGTCCTTGTGCAGTATGTGGTGACCTCAGAGCTGAAGCACTTGCAAACACATCCCTGTCCTGTACAAACGCAATCAAGATTACATTACCCGACAGAGGAACCTCAGTGCACATTGGGTTAAACTGGAAATGGACTTCCTTTCTGGGAGCTATATTAGGAAGATAAAGCTAAAAGAGCTATTTGATATTCTCTAACAAACTGAGATTTAAATTTAAACTAGCAAAATCCATCCTTTTATTCCCGTCTTCCCAACCATTGCTGCAGCCTCCCGCACCCAAGCTCCTGAACACATCACATCAGTCTTCCCATCCAGGAAAGCCACTTGAACAGCGATGAAAGTCCTCCTTATGAGCTGATTGTAAGTTTTGTCACTCCTCTGAGCTGAATATGTCCATATTTTTGGCATACATTTGGTCCAGGTTGGACCCAAATCTTCATAGATGAAGGTTAGATGCTGATGTCTTCAGTGCTTGCTCCTCAGCTGGCCCACTGGAGGGAGAAGGCTTTCTCCCAGCAGTTGTCCTATGCTTGTGCACGCAGTGGCTTATCCCTGTTGCTGGTTTTGAGCAACAGGCAGACAGCGACTTCAGAGGAGATTTGCCTAGTGGTCATGACAGGATTCCTGGAGGAAAAACCTAAGAGGGAAATTCAGCTATTCCATGAAGAAATATGGCAGGATTGTATGTGTCCAACAAGTAAAGGAAAGCCGCAAATGTGTTTCCCTGGGGTGTCTGCAGGAGATAAACTCAGCCTTCCTCCTTCTTGGGAGTGTATGAATTATCTGGGATGCAGCAGGTACGTCTTGGACACAGCTTCCAGTTGCCCACGCTCAGAGATGTGAGTGTGGTCCTTCGTCTCCAAAGTGTTCATGCTGCCGTTCCTGGGGGCTGAGCAGCTCAGGGGGTGAGGGGAGCCCTCACAGAGTGCAGCTGCCCCCTCGTTAAGCCGAATTTTACACCCACAGCCCGTTAGAGCAGAGCTCTGGGATCAGCGCCGGCTGCCAACACGTTTCTGGGTGGAATTCCAGGTCTGGAGTGGAGTTTGCAAAGCCTTAACCATTCTGTGACCTGGGTAGTAAAGAGAGGGAAGGGGAGAGGGAGCTCCTCCTCCCAGCATGGACCTGCAGCAGCTGCGGGTGTCAGAGGGGCTCCAGCCAAAACCTGTGGTGGGGGGGGGAGTAGCTGGCAGGGCACCCACATCGCAGCCCCCTCTTTCTGAAACGTGCTTCCTCTCATTTGGTCCACCAGATTTATTAAACTCACAGGCGAGCTGCAAGGACCATCTGTTTTCCAGGGACTTTAGGGATGAGTGGTGCAGGGAGGAGAAGGTAGCTTAAGGGATAATTGAAGGTCTTGCAAGTGCGTCTGGTTTTCTTTGAGGGAAGAGTGGTTTTAGGCAGGCTCTTTGTCTACAGCTACAGGTTACAAGCGATGTGGTATATTTTAATGCATTACCGGGTGGTCGGATGACATGGTAAGACCTGACAAGGCTTATTTCACAGATCACGCAAAGATGTAGTGCTGCTCCTGCAGAGCAGGTCTGTCAGAAATCAAGGGGGAGAAGAACAGCCCAGCGAACAGCACAGGGCTTGGCTGGGCACCAGGGAATTTGCCATAAGTTGGACTTTTGCCTTAAGCAGGATTTTTTATGGCTTATATTCCCTCCCTTCCCTGCTCCCAGGCTGACACGTGGTTAGAAGGAAGTAGAGCAAAACAACTTAAAAGCAAAAATGGTGACCCAATCCTGAATTGGAAGGGCCATAATGGACAGAGGGAACCTAGGACCCAAAGACATGATGACTTAGGGGGGTTAAAACCCATTTTTTTCTACCTAGTCTGCAGCCTACAAAGATGACAGAGGAACAGAATCTGAGCTGTACCTCTCTGTTCGATGCGACTATTGCCTTACAGAAGGTCGAAAACATGTATTGCATTAATTTTCATTTCATTTTGTCTGAAATGACTTGAAATATGTTTCTGTAACCAACCAAGCTCATTCTTAACTCTCCCTGCTACACATTCAGCAAGAATTTATAGGGAGTGTTAGAAGTATTCATATCCTCGCCCGTTGTTCGTGCTGAAAGCCTCTGTCCTGGAAAAAGGATTGAACTTCCTAATTCTCTGTACATCAGGAGCTGGGGTGAGTGCACACGTGTCCTCTCCTGCACTGGCTATAATGTTCTGGGAATGTTTCTTTTTCTGAATAAATGCTACTTCTCTTATCTTGATCCCTCGATCATCTGGGGAGAGATCCAGTTTGGTCCCTAGCTGGAAAAACCTGCAGAGTTGAGCAGATGCTGTGGGATGTTTCCAGAGCAGGCAGTTCCTAGGCAGAAAGGGCAATCCCAAACCTTACCCCCAGCCATGCTACATCCCTGCCACAGACAGGCTACAGTCACATCCTGGGACTCCACACGCACACCCCGTGTCCATCACGTGGTGCTGAGGGATGGGAAGTAGACAGGAACCTGCTTCTGGTGCACCTTGCAGCCCTCCTAGCATGGTGCAGGAGGACGGGGAGGAGGTCTCAGCACAGCCCAGAGCCTCCTCTGCAGCCCTACCTTGCGTCTGTGCTGCCTTTTCTTCATTTCCTACAGTACCTCCCATCTCTGAGATGTGAAATGTAGCTGGCAAGCTAACTGAAGGAGATCACAGTTAATCATAGAATCACTAAGGTTGGAAAGGACCTCTGAGATCATCAAGTCCAACCGTCAACCTAACACCACCATGCCTGCTAGACCATGTCCTGGAGTGGCACATCTACATGTTTTTTGAATGTCTCCAGGGACGGGGATTCAAGATGAATGAAGCAAACCTCAGGACAAGTGAGCAGGGGGGGACATCCTGTCTGTGAGCGGAACATCAAAGCTGCAGTTCCCATCATTTTCATTTGATTGCACTGGGCAGAGAAAGGGCAATCCTGCTCTCAGGGAAACTGGAGCAGCTCCACTGAAGTCTGCTCATTCCAGATTTACCTTGATGAATTTGAGAGCAGAAACTGGCCTGATGTATAAAAATTTATTAAAGCTTTGGGACAGATTGTGTTTTGCTTGAGTATGTGTTGGGGGAGGGAGCAGGAATTTCCCCTCTTCCTTCCCACAGGAAAGTGCTATAGTCTCTGGCATTAAAAAATGCAGGACTTAGTACATTTATATGCCCAAAATGACATCATTGAATGGCTCAGGGAAGGTCAATTTGAGCGGGCTGGAAAAGGGAGAAGGCAGTGTTCAACCTGTGTTCCCCAGCCGCTGCTTCCACATGTCCTGGCATCCCGAGGAGCATCTCATCCAGGGCCAAGAGGTGTAGAGCTTCCACCTCCCCACCCATGGGTCTCCCAGAAAAGCCAACAGATAAATGACAAAACTGCACATCTTGCTTATTTTCACCTATTTTAGTATATCCAGGGTCTGATCCTTCCTCAGCCGCAAGCACGGTTCTCCCAACTCCAACAAGAGCTACATCTGTCCTCAGAAGAGAAGGTGAGCCATGAAGGGGAGGCCAAGCGGGCAGCGCTGCGGGCATCGTGCCTGTCTTCTCCAGGTACGGAAGCGAGGACTGTGATGGTGGTGTGGGTCCGTGGGGAGCACCGGGGCTGTGCATCATCCAGCACAGAAGCAGGAGTACAGTGGGCAGGTCTGTCACCTGCTGGAGGCTTAATTTTGTATTTAGTGTGTTAAATGACTGACTTCTCTGCATTCTGCTTGGAGGATCTTGCAGGGGGAGATGGAGGGGGGAAGTCAGCCTGCAGAACCCATAGGTTCTCAGGAGGGTGCTGCGACGGGATGCACTTGGCTCTGCAGGCGCTTCAGGCAGCAGGATCTCCATTTCAGTGCAGTGCGTTCTGCAAGCCATGAGGATAAACTGAGCTGTAAGACTGCAAGAACACATTATCTGTCCACACAGGAAAGCCATTTTCATTCACGTCGAGGGGCCTGCACACACCGCTTGGTGCTGAGGCATCCAGGCTGAATAAAAATAGTGGCTGAGTTGGTTTTACGAAGAGATTTAACATCTTCTTTTAGCTGCTGATTTACTTCCTGAGGAGTAAGTACCATAACACATGCTACTCTCCTATTTCATGGTAATCCTTGCCCTTTGTTGTCAGAATACAAGCCAAAGGTGCACATTTTTCAAGGAATTGTTTGAATTACTTTCCTCATCCTGATTACTTTTCTTCACTTTTTCCTTCATCAACCATCCTTTGGGTATTAACCCTGTATTTATGCTCCCATTAACCAGGGTCAGCATCAGAAAATGTTCTTGCTCTTGCTTTTGCTCAGCCACCTGGAGAAACAGAGAAAGGAGACAGTACCAGACATGCACTAATTTCTAACATGTGTTTCCTGCCAGTACTGGCCTCAGCAGCTCAACCACATAAGTCATTGCGGGAATAATTGCCATTTGAGTACAGTCTTTGGATGTGCACGAGCCTGAGAGAGCTCTGCCACGGAGTGAGTGTCCTGCTGAGTATCAGCAGGCTGAGAGCAAGAAGGCAGCCGGCCTTGGTACAGACTAGCAATTGGTGATGCTCAAAAGATTCAGTTTGGCTTCATCCCAGCTACTTACGTGAGTTGGTTGAGTCATGAAAGTAAACAGCTGTAAATTGGGTTGAATATTTCTATCTGTGATAAAAACACTCTCGGTTTGGATATTAGAAGAGAAGCCTGGGAGGCTGGGCTTCCTGCTGGCCAGGCTATTTCCAAAAACATCCAGCAGGATCAGAATTGGTTTGGGTTGCTTGCAGGGTTTCTTTGGCATGGAGAGGACACATGAGGTTGGACTTGGGCCTTCTGGCTCTTGCTGTGCGCTGGGGTGGGTTGGGGCTGCTGTGTGTCCCTGGCCCTGAGCAGACATGGCTTTTGGTGCCAATAGCTTAGTTCAGCTCAAGGGATGAAGGCATCTGACCCTCGGTAGCTGGCACCCAGTGGCCAGGGGATTGGTGGCCTGGAAAAGATGCTGTCAAGAAATTAGATAATTCTGCGACTATTTATTTAGCCTTTGCCTGCAAGTGGATAAATGATATCTCATCTAAGAAAATCACAGATGTCTTACCTCTTCTCTGCACGTCTGTAGTTTTCATTGCCATATGTAATAATCCGAACACTTCAATGGAGCGGGGTTTTTCCAAAATGTTTTGCTTTGGCCCAGCTTTTGCCCTCGCTGGGGCAGATGGGAGATTTACTGTTGACTTCAGTGTGAACAGAGTTTGAGTTTGGAAAACCCAGCAGTCTCCTGTGACAGTTAGGTCATGGGCTGTGGTGGAGGCTGTTTTCTGCCTGCTGAGGGAGGGAGGAACTGAAGGATGTCCCCAGTTCAAACTCCTTGGAAGTCCCAATGACTTCAGAGATGAACCTGGCCAGGAATACTGCTCACAGATGAGACCATATTCCTCATAATCTGGAAAGGATGATGCTGTGGGAACTTTTCTGCCGTTTGGAAATGAAGGCAGAATTTCTGATTTCTCATGGAAGTGAGCTTTCTAATGCTTGTGTCCCTCCCCACGCCTGCCCTCTCTCACCTCTCCTGCCCTCCTGTAACTGGTGAATCTGTTGATCGATTTTTATCCAAATTGGGCAAACAATAAGAAAGCTCAGATATAATTAAATTCTTAACAGTTTATGAGAGTAGGAAGGGATGCATGTTTATACTGACTGAGAAATGTTACAGCACCAGCTTATGCAGAACATATTCTGGAGTGCCCATGTGTGACCAACACCAGAAGACACTACTCCTGCTTGACCTTTGAAATCAATCACACAAAAATGAAAGTGTGGAGGGATCCATGCTTTATTAGTTTTCCTGTTCACAGACTAAATTGCTGTGTTAAAACTCACAAGGAAGTTAATATTCTCATTTCTAGCTTCTTTATTTTGTGTGTGCGGGGCAAACTTTTCAGCAGTGGGAACCTGGTTTCCTCTAAAGGCTCTGCCAGATCACCGGGGCTGCAATGCCAGAAGCCTTTCCTATTGCCACTCTGGAAAGCTTCTGCCTTCAGATGCATCCTTTGCAGCAACAGCAACCCCCCAGGCAAGGGATGCAGGACCCGGCGAGCGCCTGCCTGCCCCCAGAGCTCTCCTCCACCGACGACTCCTTTTGGAAACTGACTGGGTGGACCAGGAAAACGGAGGGCTGAAATTCTGGGGCTCTGCAGGGGGAACCAGCCTTTCCATTACGCTATTTGTTACATCTTCTCTTATTTCAGTAGATGTGAAACCTTTTTCCAGAGGTAAAAGGATACTGTTGGAAATGTGGTGTTGGAGGGAAGCCCTTCCCCACCCAGCGCTGCTCCCCAACCCCCAGAGCAGAGGGGATCACGAATCACTTCTGACTCTATTTCTTCCATGCAGTAATTCCTAAAGCAGTGACCCTCTCTTGCTTTTGGAGTTTCACTCCTCCTTGCTTTACTGCAGGGACTACGAAGCCATTTTACGGTTTTTCTTTTTCGTAGCTTGTGTTTTGGCCACTGCTGCTCATATGGCTTTCCCAAGGCAGCTGAGGCCTGGTGCAAATTCTGCTGCGGCTCCATCCCAGCTGCTGTAACACCGTTGCTTCGCTTGTCGCTCCCTTTTCCTGGGGTTGCGTGGTTGGAGGACTGAAGGAATGAGGGACACAGACTGGAAGGGGACCTCACGCCTATCAGAGCTGCTCACTGTTTCCATCAGTTTGCTGGACTTGCCCAACAGCTTTTTTCTTTCCCTTGTTTCAGCAAGCTGGGACCTGAAGCCGTTTCCTTCAGGTTTTTTTGCAATTATTGTATGTGCTGGGTGTGTGACAATCCTAAAGGCTAATTCTTGTGCAGTGCTTTTGGCTGGGATAATTTTCTTCACAGTAGCTGGT
>VWZZ01004208.1:1153797-1165467 GCA_013399095.1 Psophia crepitans | reverse complement strand
CATGCTCAGTGTATAAAGATGGGGGAGGAAGAAGGAAGGGGGGGACACTCGGAGTGGTGGTGTTTGCCTTCCCAAGTCACCGTTAGGTGTGACGGAGTCCTGCTTTCCTGGGGATGGCCGAACACCTGCCTGCCCTGGGAAGTGGTGAAGGAATTCCTTGGTTTGCTTTGCTTGTGTGTGCGGGTTTTGCTTTACCTGTTAAACTGTCTGTATCTCAATCCACATGTTTTCTCACTTTTACCCTTCTGATTCTCTCCCCCGTCCCTCCGGGAGAGAGGGAGCGAGTGGGTTCATGGGGCTTAGTTGCCAGCTGTGGGGTTAAATCATGACAAGTCCTCTTCACCAGCAGATCTCCACGCAAAAAGGAGACATCTTGACATCTTTGCTTTTGTTCTCTGGGTAAACTGAGGCATGGAGCAGGTGTGTGTGATGCAGAGGCTGAGCTGGGGACAGAAGCAAGGTCTCCCGCATGCCGAGGCCGTGTGTCTCGTAAGCCACACTGCCCAGAGCGTGTGATGAAGTCCCTGCTGGCATGCACAAGCCTCCTCTGGACGCGGATCCGGCAGGGCTGCTATTAGCCAAGGCTCGTTCTCGATTAACCTTGTGACCAAGGCTTGCTGCACACTGAAATCCTCGGCCATTTTTTAAATGCTGTCTGTCAGTTATTCTTTATGGGCCACCAAGCAGGGCTTTCCCATGTTGGATCAGCTCTTAATTAGCAAGGTTTAATATGACCTGGGTTTGTCAGCCTGAAATAAGGATTTGCTTGCAGCAGCGGCAGACGCCCCGTCCGTGACTGCTGCAAGAGGGACACAGAGGGCTGCGATGGCCGGGGACGGCCGTGGGAGGCTGGGCAAAGGCAGTGGCATTAACTACACCCAAAATCCTTTCTCTTTTCACCTACAGGCCTGCTGACACACCGCCTGAGCCAGGGCTGTGCTGGCTCGCTGGCCTGGGGAAGGGCTGATCCAGGCAAACGTTCCCAGTGTGGGTTTACGCAGTCGCTGGTCAGGATTTTAAAGCCCCCATTTCAAGGCGTATTTCAACCTACAGTTACTCTTTTATGTCCCAGCCTCTGCCTGTGATACGGAAACATCATTTATCACTTCCACGGTGCTCCGGTGCTGCCATAAATCCCCAGCACTTCAGCTGAGCCTTTTTCTGAAGAAGAGGTTGCCCAGCCCCGGTTGCCCCCCCGGGCAGTGATGGGCTCCACGGGGCAGCCCCGCGCCCTGCGTGTCCCCAGCTCTCCAGTGCTCTGGGTTTGTTCAATTTGCATTCCTTCTATGACTCAGCCTTTAAAATTCTTCCTTCCTACTGCACTATGAATGGGTAAAATGATTATGTTTCACTCTAGTTCTTTTTTCAAGTTTCAGCCTGTTTTCATAACCAAACAAACCAGCTGCTGACACGAGCATCCTGCTGCCTGTGTCTTCTTCTGTACGTCACTGAGATATCCACACTCATTTCCCCAGGTGTGGACATACAGCTTTCTTGTCCTGAGTTTTGTCTCACCTCTTGGGGCTGACCCCAGTAATGAGAAGTTAATTATTCCCACTGGTAAAATGTAGAGTCAAAAGCTGCTGCTGCCTCCAGGCGCGATGTGGCCGTGCCTGTCACCCCAGGGCAGCCATGGGGTGCTGCCTGCAGACTGGGCTCTGTAGATGCTGCTTGTGCTATTTAGTCATTCGTTTCTCCTAAAAACAGTATATACATTTATATGTTCTGCAGTGTTTACCCAGGAGCAAGTAGATTTCCACTGCTGGAAATTCAGCCCGTGCATTCCCACCGCAGCAATTCAGCACTGGTCATAGAGGAGGTGGGAGAGGAATGCTTTGTGCTAAAAATAAATGCCCAGGAAGACCCACTATCAAAACCCTTTCTGCCTTTCATTGCCAGCTTAAAAGGCTCCACCTTGCATCATCCTTTCCCCACCGGGGGGTTGGCAGCCGAGGGGATGCTGCCCTCCTGCCCGCAGACCTGGCCAGGTCGCTGCTTCCCGTGCCCCGCACGATGCCATCCCCTGCCGTCCCCCCTCTCGCCTTCGCCTTCCCCGATGTCATGGAAGCACTGGCTCCGCTGTGGCTGGTTGCGTTTCTTGGGCGAACGGAGGCACGAGAGCGCACACGTGTGTTTTTCTGCCGTGCCGCACAGCTCCGAGATCAGGAGCGCTGAAGTGATGACACAAAACTGGCAGCTGAAACGTCCTCGCTCCGGAGGATCCGGGACCTCTGCAGGGGCTTTCTGCGCAGCCCGAGGATTTTCGTTCCATTTTTGCTGTAACTACCTTCTATGGTCCATAAACTATATTGTTTTCATTTAATTCTGGGAACATAATGAATTTCTGTGGGCTTGTTTCCTGTTCGGTGTAATATCTTTTCTAGATGTGAGGTTTATTTCACAAGCTAGTTATAAATTTACTCAAACTCCCAATTGTTTCATCTTGGGAGCAATCAATAAAAAGAAACATGAGGGAGATTTTAGACCCTTCACATCCACTGAAATTCAGGGATGTAAATCCGTCGTCTGACTTTTTTTTTTTTCCCCTGAGTGCTGAGTAACATTGGAAAAATGTTAAACCTCCTACTGGTACCTCGGTGTGCCTATGGAATGGCCGAAGTGTGAATTTCTCCCTTCTTTACCCCCGAAAGAGCGTTCAGCACAAAAAAAACACGTCGGGTGTCACGAAGAGGCAACGAAAAGCTGCCAAAGATGGAGGCTGTATTAGTGCCAGGGTCCGTTCCCTGTATAGTTATCCTTCGTGTCATGCCCTTAACCTCAGCCCAGTCTACGCTGCCTCATCACAGCATCAAATGCATAGTATCTATTTTTTCCTCAGTTTTCCCAACACTCGATGAAGGCCGCAGGATAACAGCTAACCTTCCTGTACCTGATGTGTAGCTGGCCCTTCTGTGCCTCCTAGCTGAAACATCCAGATTCAAGTTAACATCTGGCTATCAGCAAACAGATTCAGAGCAGCAGATATATATTTAATTTTCTAGATTTATCCCCTTTATTTTTTTGCCAATAGCGAGAACCCCAGGAGCTGCCGAGCGCTCTTTTGAAACGCTTGCCAAAAAAATGCCTGATTTCTCTTCTCACTTGTGCAGGCCAGTTGGAGATTGCTGGCGGTGTCAGTCTGGCATAAATAAAAGGAAAATGAGGTGCAGGCTCCCCAGGTCATGGAGAGCTGCCTGGGAGACTCCCCAGCATCCTGGTGGGTTTACCCTCAGCCTGAGGTTGCCGCTTGTGCCATCAGGTGCTGCTCCAGCGGGAGTTGAAAAAATCATCATCCAGCCTGGGTCTCCTCTTACGGCCACGTTTCCTTGGTTTCCTCCTCAGCATTAGGTTTCTAAAGGAGTTCACAGCCCTTTTATCAGTGCAAGTGTGTGTCTGCCTACGTGTCCGCGAGCCGGCTGGTGCTGACTTGCTGCCGTTTGAAGGCATGCACACACCCGGGGCAGCTGCCCAGGGGCTGGGCTGGGCTGGGGGGCAGCAGAAGCAGCCCCAGAAAGCTCCGGCAGGTTTCCAGCAGCCCCTCACTGCCTGCAGCACCCACCGGTGTCCTCAGAGCCAGCTGGTCACTGCGCTTCTGTCCCCTTTTTCTTGCTCCATCCATGCAGAGCAACTAAGAAGCAAGAACTGCGTTGTGTCTGGGAGAATAATTTTTTTTTTTTTTGCTTGAAGGCAGACCCCAGAAAGCTTATACTTTTAATTTTTTTCCTTTTTTTCTGGAGGTTCTTTTGCTTTGGCTTCTGTGTCCTTTGCTGACTTTGAGCACTTCTCTTTCCCTTTATTGTGAGCTGAAGGCAGAATCAACAGGTCCTGCTCATGAGATGCAAGAGGCAAGCATGGCTTGTGCAACAGCAGCAAAAGCTTGAAAAGCGCCTGTTCCCACATTGTGATGACTGCAGGAGTGCTCTTCATCCGTTCCAGTGCAGAGCGAACTAGACTCATATGAACCATTACTGAAGCAAACTATTGAGTGGGCGAGGAATTCATTCGCAGGAGCAAATTCTGCATGCAGGTGTGTTGCCAGCCCAGTGACTTTAATAACAAACCAGGTCTTGCCACTGAATTCAGGAATAATTTAGGACATGGTGTTGTTAGTTAAAAGTAGAGAAGGCTTTTATTATATCCCTACACAGCAGGGATACAATTTGTATTGATTTGGTATGTTTTTGCTGTCTGCTTAGCTCCGTTTAAGCCTCCCAGCCCGAATGCCTGGTGATGGAGCAGCAACCTGAAGTCGCAGGAGCTGGATGAAATGTGGGCGTTCAGGGTCCAGTGTCTGTAAAATTTCCCAGCGCAGTTGCATCAACAGCCTCAGGGGCGTTAGCTGAAACACAAAAAAGAAAGGCCAGAGATTTTTAAGACCCAGCAGTTAGCACTGGCTTCCGACGTCTTAAAGCCGTGTATCCTCCAAGCTCTCTCCTTTGGGGAGACGCTGGGGTGGGGTGAGGCAGGACAAGATGAGCCTGGGGCTGTTAGAGGGTGAGCACCCAGTGCTGAGGGGGTGGGAGGGGTGCAGGTGGGAAGGTGAAGATGGGGCTTTAATCATGGGGTTTAACAGTCCTTTGGCCCCACCATGTGCTCCCACCTCCCGCACTGGCCACTCCTCGCTCAGCCTGGTGCTGGGAAGGGGTTGAGGGATGTCCATGGGGCCGGGCTGCTCGTGTGCGTGTGAAGTCTGGCACGTGGATTTGCACACCTTGTCGGGAGAGCTTTGGGGCAGACAGCCCCCTGAAATGTAGATCCACAATAACTGGGGAGTGAGCCCAGGTGTGAGCCCAGATGTGGAAGCATTTCATTCTTATTTTCCTTTTCACATTTAGTTTGAAGCATTTCAAAAAAAAAACCAAACAAACCCCAAAACCAACCAAAACCAACCACAGCAGGCTCGCTCCTTCTTATTTTCTTTGTGTTAGGAGAAGTCCCAGCACACGAGCTGTCATGGAAACGCAGAGGAGCATGAAGCAGAGCTGGCTCCTGAGCTGCGTCCCCAGCATCGTCCCCGCGGGCACGAGCGGCTCTCGCTGGGGACCTGCCCTGTGCTGCTGCGGCGTGGTGGCCGTGCGGGCAGGAGAGGGGCTGCAGCCCCCCTCATCGCACCCGGCTGGTGGAGAGGGGCCCTGTGCAGCTGCCCAAGCCTCCTCTCAGCACTGCTCCTCCCGCAGAGGTGACAGATTTCTTCATTTGCTTTTAAGATCCAGAGGCGGCGCGAATCCCGTGTGCCGGGTCCATGCAGGCAGAATTTGTTCCATAGGGATTTGTGCTCGAACTAAAATCACCGAATACACAAACTAGTTCCTTATGGTGACTCCAAGGAAAGCAAAACCTTGAAGAAGCTCATTTGGAGGAAGATTCAAACCCTCCTTTGTGCTCGGCTCTGACTGTCCCGTCTCACCCTGCTCAATCTGCCAAAATGAGCCCGAAACGCCGCGTGGTTCCCGGGCTTCGTTCTGCCCAGCAGCCCCGCGGGAAGCTCTGCGGGAAAGCTTCTCACCTGGCGTTCTTGTGCTTCCATTTCCAGTTCTGCTCAAGACACACGGGACGGAACACACACGACAAAATCGCTGTGGGAACAAAGCAGGGCTGGATCAGCTGGATGTGTCAGTGGAAATTTGGACCTGAATCCTTATTTCCCGCTCTGATGTGAACTTCTCTTCTGGCTGAGTTTGCTTCAGGATTTGTAGCGCTTTTTATTTTTTTTTTTTGTCTTTTGGCCTTTTTTGAGGTGGATTCTTTGTTATCTGAGATTCAGGTCCCAGCCCCCTGCTCCGCAGAGATGCTCGCGCTTCGCAGTCCAGGGGAACTGCTGCTCTGCATCTTGTCTTCTGCCCAGGGCCACCCACAGGATGCTCTTCCATGAGCATTTAGGAGTTTGCTCATGGAGAAGGTGACAACTGGAACTCAGTTAATGCCCAGGAGCACAGTGATGGGCACCACCCTTTCCTGCACACCAGGGTCACATCCTGACCCTACTGACATCAGTGGCAAAACGCTCGTACCCTGGGTACAGTTCGCTCTGCTTTCATTTCTTACTACTCCCCATCCAATCCATTAATTCTTAATCCTCCTTATTCTCACCCAACTGCTTTCTCTTCTGACGCCCAGTGTGTTCTTTTTTTTTGCATTTATGCCCCTCATCTGGTTGTGCAAATGCCTCTTCTGTTTATGGTGGGTCCCCAGTAAATCCAGCCTCCAGCTGCGAACATGGGAAGCTTTGTGCGGCAGCGGGAAATTCGGGTCCTTTCTCCCTCCCCCAGCCTCTGCCTCATTTATATCTGCAAATCTGTGATCTTGCCTTGAAAGAATCCGTAATGACTCATTGCCTCTCTCGGACCTACTGCCAATAACACAGTTAGTTATAACCAGTTAATTAACTGGAAAGTCTAATTACTTAAAATTCAGCCTTTTCCTGGGATTTTGCTGTTGCAGGAGAATGCCAAATAATAACTGTGCTTTTCAATATACCCTCGTTTTATTTTTCTTGGGGAACATACAAAAGTTATGTGTAAATATTTCTTTCTCCAGTGAGCACACTTTTATTATCCCTTTTCCTTTAGCTTTCATTAAAAACTGCTCCCACCCCTTCTTTAACTTGAACATATAAATAAATAACGCCTGATTCAAACAACCTGAGCCATAAAAACCTGCTTGAAAAGAATCTCAGGCAACTACCACATCTGGAATAAT
This sequence comes from Psophia crepitans, assembly GCA_013399095.1. Lineage (NCBI taxonomy): Eukaryota > Metazoa > Chordata > Aves > Gruiformes > Psophiidae > Psophia > Psophia crepitans. The sequence continues at coordinate 1,158,768 of VWZZ01004208.1, read as the reverse complement.
AGTCAACATATTTTAGAAAGAGACTTCATTTTTCTCACACAGGATACTAAATCATGATGGCTCCATGTGCCAAAAATAACACAGTGGGATATGACTATGGGAGGACGTGAACCTATAATGAGGTTCAATAAAGTACTAATCTTATGGGGTAATGCAATCTGGTTTGCTATTGCTTAGGAAAAAACCCCTCTCTGTGTGTGTGTGTGCGCGCACACTCGTACACGCTGGTGTGCTTTGAAAACAGGATTCTGGTATCTTCTTTCAAACTCGCTTTGCTGTTTTGCAATGCAAATAAATATTTCAAAGCTCATTAGTTTTGTCCCAAATTAGCCTCAGCCCAGGAAGGATGATGGGTTCCACCTGCCCCGTCATTTCAACATGGGAAAAATCTGATGGGACAATCTGCTGTGAGAGAGGAAGAGCTTTACCGTTTACTGAGCATCTCCAGAGATGGTCAGCGGTGCAACACAATTTCTTCAGGTTTGACATGATCCCTTCTGCTCCAGTTCATCCCCAGTTAGAAAATGAGCCCCTAGTTACAGGGCCGGGTATTATAATCATCCCCAAACTTTGGAAAATAAAAGGTAAGTCCCTTTTTGCTCAGTGCAGCACCATGGAGCTGGAGTGGAGATGAAAGGTGGCAACGGGAAGGAGAAATGTGAGACAAAATGAACCAAAGAACAACTCTGAATTACAGAAAACTCCTTCTAATGCTGGAATCCCAAAGTCTAGAGTTGGTAGAGTAAAAGGGGAAAAGTCTTATCTTCAGATATTTTTCTCTCCGCAGTGGAGGGAGATTGTGCATCAAGGGGTGACAGACTTTGTCCCCGTTTTTCTGGAAATCCATTTCCCTGGGAATATCCTCCGCCATCCTACATCTGGATCCTCCGGGGTCCTGCTGTGCAGCCGGCAGGATCTCTAGTGAGATCCAGAGTGAGATCTCTAGTGAGATCCATCTCTAGTGAGATCCATCTCCGTCAGGACAGTGCTGAGGTGGTTGTGCGCAAACCAAGGATGGAGGATCCCACCTTCCTCTTCCTCCCCTTCCCTCACGGGTCCAGCAGCCCTGACAGAGGAGGCACTTTGCTTCCAGCTGATGTGAAAACAGTGAAATAGCTGTACCAGGTCACCTCGCTGGGCAGGGGCAGAAAGGGGAACAAAACCCAAATCTCTGGAGCCCCATCTAATGCATTACTGGACATTTTTAGCCCGAAACATTCTTCCTTCTCTTCTCCAACTTTATCCCCGGGAGGCTGGTGCAAATGTTATCCAGAACTTGGGTTTGTTATGACACAAGAAGGCATGACACACGGATGCTTTGGCTTGGGGAACGCTGTCCCGGGCGGCTTTTGTCAAACATAACTCAGCGTTTCCCCAGACATCTTGATCACCGATACAGTGCCAGCCCTTCTGAGCAGCCGATTTACTACGCTGTAAATAAATCTAGCTTCAACCGATATATTTTTTGCCATGTAATCAGTCTGCTTTCATAAAAATTCACCTCTCTTGGCATTCATTCACATGTGCCTTACAAATGCACACACTGTATTGAATCAGATGTGTGGGAAATATATATTTTTTCCATATGGATCCCAATATACCATAAAAGGTTTTTCCCTGCCCCCCTCTCCACTCCTCGCAGTCTCTTGAGGGCATATATCATAACAATTGAAATCTGATGAGAAAATGAAAAAATGCTTGGTGTTCATATCTTCCAAGTAGTTTTCCAGAGTCCTGCTGCCGAAAGGGACGTAAATCATTAGCAGCACTCAAGCGACGTTGTTACCTCAATATACGAAACAAAACACGCTGAGTTTCTCGCTACTGGAAAGAGGAAAGTATTGCAGCCACATGAATATCTCAAAATTGTTTATTGTTGTTTAACCGGAGGAGTCGTGCGTGGTAGAAGAGACGGTAGCCAAAAAAAGAGGGCGCAGCCCATTGCGGGCATCTACCTGGCATGAAGACCAGGGGAGGAAAGCCGGAACGTTTTGGTGGTTTCCTACCCTGGGTGATGTCCAAATTGGAGCTCACCCGAAATGGCATCACCCAGCCCTGGACGTGCGTCCAGACACGCCGCTGCACCAGCAGCATCCCGTGGGATAAAGCGGGGCGAGACCCCCATCAGCAGGGGCTAAGGGCACTCACCCCAGGCTGTCTGCCTGCTGCCCTCAGCCGCTCTGAACCCTGGCACAAGGGCACGGGGCAGCCAGCAAGAGCCTTCTCCAGGCTAATAGAGCCTCCAAGGTGGCAGCGCTGGAGCTGTCCTGCAAGCATCCTCCTGGCACGTGGCCTGGTCTAATCTGTCTAATCTGGCGAAATAAATCTTGTAAAACCAAAAGAAGTAATGCAGTAAAAGGTCTTTCACAAAAATGTCACCTTCTTCTTTTTTTTATGTTATTTTTCTAAGTGAAACATCTAAAAATGACAAACCCAAAGTTCTCTAGATAGTTCTGCAGACAGTCAAAAAATAGGTGATAAGTGTTATGAAAATATTATCCAAATCATTCACTTCCTGCCCCAAATTCTGAAGTTATACTATTAATCAAAAAAAGCTAAGTGCTTTGCAAATATCCGTCAGGTTACTGTGTGTGATGAATACATTCCCAGAAACCACGCTCTGCTCCAGGATGTGCTGGCAGCTGGAAAAGGAGCTGAAGCCTGGTGCTGAGTTGTAAATCGTGAATGAGAGCAGCGTGCTCCGTGCAGCGCCTCTGCTCGCCATCGCTGGCAGGTTTAGCATCCCAGACTGCCGAATCCGTCCCCTCTGGCAAACACAGGGACAACGGCTGATTCGGGGTCTAGAAGAAATCAGCAGCAGGACTGGGAATAAAATCCATGTCTCCCCATCCCATCCTGCCAACGGATGCAGAAAAGAGGAAAACCAGTCTCCTTCCAGCAACGATGGGGCACCCACTGGTACCCCACAGCATCTGGTCTCCCCACCGTGCGCCACCTTCACCACTGTAGGACAGCTCTTGAGGGAGAACAGGGTTTATTCCCGAGCAGGAGGATAAGGTGGCTTTCTCACATTGCAGCAGCTACTCCCAGCTTTCTGGCTCCATCTTCTGGAAGTGAGACAAAATATAGGTTTATTGAAGGCTGAGGTTCTATAACAAGTTCATAACAACTCCTGCTGGTTCTGTGGGCCCTGCAATATCCCTTTCATAACGCATGAAACTTGTAATTACCCTCGGGAAAGTGCCTCTGCAAGAAAAAACATGTGACAAGAGGACACTGCAGTGGTTAAATGAAACCTAAGCTGCAGGTAAGAAGCAGCCAGTTAAGCATTTCGGGGCAAGACCATGCAGGGTGACCATGGGTTTTTGGGATGGATCAGGCAACATGGCCAGCAGGGAAACAGCATCTTCTGTCTCCTTTTTAAGTTGTGCCCCATTCAGTGTGGGATAACGTGGACCCAACCCATAAAAACACTGTCTATTCATTAGCCTTTCTGTTAAAAAAATGAGGAATAGAGATATCTGAGAAAGGATTTCAGAGCTTGGCCGAGCAGATCTTAGCAGGATGCGGTGTCAGTGGTGCTGTGACAGGACCTGCCCGTAACCCACCCTCCCCAAACGAGCCAGTTCAGCAGTCCCAGCTTTCTCAATGCCATCAGGCTGCCTCAGCATGCAAAGGATGGGGCATCCCAAGTGCACAATCATCATCCCAGGCTTTTTGGTGGCATTTCCCCTCCCACTGTCAAGATGCTGCTGTTCTCACCAAGGGCAGGCTGTACCAGGGTGTGCAGAAAATGGGGGACGGAGATTCCGGCCCTGAAGTGTTACCGTCAGCGCTACCTGGCTTGGAGAGCAGCGACAAAGCCGTTTCTCCTGTTTCACCAGGGGAACTCCCCGTTTAGGCTGTCAGAGCTGGGACTTGCAGGGAGCAGAGGGACATGGGGAGTGATGGGGAAGACATGCTGCTCGCCAGCCCAGTGCCCTGGGCTTGGGCACCTGCCCCCGCTCTCCTGTGCGCATCCCAGGAGCAGCGCTGCCTGCAGAAAGCCAGTTGGGATACAGAAGATTTTCCTCTGCTTTATCCTCACTGCCTAGAATCATAGAATCATGAAGGTTGGAAGAGACCTCAAGGATCATCCAGTCCAACCGTCGTCCCCACCACCTATTCCCCACTAAACCACGTCCCTAAGTACCACATCCAACCTTTCCTTAAATACCCCCAGGGACGGTGCCTCCACCCCCGCCCTGGGCAACCTGTTCCAATGCCCGACCACCCTTGCTGAGAAGAAATTTCTCCTCATCTCCAACCTGAACCTCCCCTGGTGCAACTTGCAGCCACTTCCCCTTGTCCTGTCACTAGTTATCTGCGAGAAGAGGCCGACCCCCAGCTCACCACAACTCCCTTTCAGGTAGTTGTAGAGGGCAACAAGGTCTCCCCTGAGCCTCCTCTTCTCCAGACTGAACAGTCCCAGTTCCTTCAGCTGCTCCTCATCAGACCTGTGCTCCAGCCCCTTCTGCAAAGTATCCTCCTCTACTGGATTTTGGGTTTATGCCACCAAATTTAAATTCCCATGGACTGGGCTCCTTTTGGCTGTGGCTGCTGCTGCTTCGGCCGTGCCGGACAGACGCTCCCCTGGGATGCTCCAGCTCTGGTGTGACACCGACAGCACCCAAGCAGAGGCCCCAGGAGCAGAGGTTTAGAAGCTCCAGGTCGCTCCTTCGCTCTGGGAGGGCAACTTGCCTGCAAAACCTAATCCCTACAGATCCTCTTCGATGTACTAATTAATTTCATACGACCACTATAACTGCACAAGGGCATCTTCCCCCCGCCCAGGGCTGCAGTGCCACGCACAGCCCTGCGCTCGGGGCACCCGGCAAACAAGAGTTTCGTTCATCTTCGTGGAGAAAAACCCTTTCCCCGTTTCCCCTCCAGTTTAGCGTTGTGCCGGAGGGTGGTGCTCGATCCACGCTGTGCTGACCTTGCTGCTGCTGAGCTCTCGGGCCGTACCTG
>VWZZ01004208.1:1141737-1153778 GCA_013399095.1 Psophia crepitans | reverse complement strand
GGGCGGCTCCAGCCCGTCCCGGGGCGGCTCCGCGCCCGCTGCTCCGCAACCGCATCAGTAACCGCTTGGGATGGAGCGGCTTGGGAATAGTCAACCTAAACTACCGCTGAAGAACTTGCTTTTGAAAGAGCTCCGTGCGCCTCTGCAGAGGCAGCCCTTGAGGAAGATTCCACTAAAACTTGAGGTAGATTCCACTAAAACTTAAGGCATAAACCACCTCAAATCTGGGAGTCTATTAATTTTCTTTACAGTGTCTGGAATGGGCTGCTTACCCGGAGAGGAGATCGCTGAGTGCGGCAAAAAAAAGTGTTTCTAAAGTTTTTACTTAACTCTCTATAGTTTACTTGTCATAACCTTCTAGCTCACATTAATCAAAACTAAATTTAAGGATATACTAGGCATTAAATATCTGTAGGATCATTATTTCAGGTTTGTAAACTTTCATGTGTGGTTAAAAACCCAAATACTAACCAGGCCAGGGGATGAGGCTGTTGTGTAGCAGAAAGCTTTCCTGCCCTTCGTGCAGGAGGGGTGATGGTGTTTCGTGGCACGTGCAGGAGCTACCCGGAGCGAAGGGGCTCTTTGGGGGAGCACAGCATCTGCTGGCTGCGGGGTGCAATGCTGCGGGGTGCAGGTCTCCCCTGCATTCCCTGCAGCAGATTCTGCTTCTGCAGGATCAAACCAGAATAACAACTTCACGTGCCGAAGCACTTTTCCAAATTTCAGCTGAGAGAAATGAAGGCGGGCAGAGGGTCTGACTTTTGAGGCCAGGAGCAGTTTCCTTCCCTCACCAGCAGCATTGCAGTGGCTCCAAGGCATCCCCATCACTCTCCAGCAGAGAGGCAGAAGTTGCCGCACGGTCATGCATCCTTATTATAGCCACCAGAGTAATTAAGGAGATTATTAACAGTTATCCTATTTAAAAAGCTATTCTTGCAGTGAAGCGATTGACACGCTGAGCAAGTAGCAGTAAACTTCCACTGGTATATTATCTATACGTTGGTCCCGAGCCACTGAAGAGACATGTGAGCAAAATGAAGCACGAGCACTGATGCTCACCGGAAAAGCTGCAGAATGAAATGCTGAAATTCCCAGAGATACCCCAAAAATGTGCACACTGAATTCCCAACCATTTTAAATGGCTGTGGAAATCTAATCCTGTAGACATCTTGAGAGTCTTGCTTCCTTTCCCCACTTCCTTGCCTCTCCACATATAAATCTTTGTCTCTGGGTTTCTGGTGTGTGACTTAAGATTTTTAAATGCTTGTTTTGGCAATGTGCAATGATGGGATGTTTCAGCTTTGCTTGGAGGCTGGAGCAAGACTCTCTCCTTGGAGATAGGTTTAAATGTGAGGGACTTGGCCAAGAACATCCTGGTAGAAATTGCTATTCTCCAAAGCAGGACTCTTAAGGAAAAAGCCAAGAGGCCAATTTGGACATCTGTATGACTTTTGACTGAGATAATTGTAAGCCATGGGATAGCGACCTGAGCAAACAGCAAAGCAAACCACAGATGATCTGATTAGTTTTCTGCCATAGACATTTTATCTGTATGTTCAACACAGAGTGAAAGACCAGTCTTCAAAGCCCCAAGTGTCTTTGGGGAAATCTTCTGTCATTAGTACCCATGGTGATGTCAGTCAAGCCATACCCCGGCTGCCGGGCAGAGAAATCCATACCTCCACCGAGCCAGCCTCTTCCGCGGGTGTGGGTGAGCAGCTTTCGGCAGGACGCTCGCAGCAGAAATGATCACATTGCTCGGCAAAACCTTTCCTTGCTGCTGGAAGGCACTTTGAAAGCCTCTCTCTATCTTTTTCCTTCCTCAGGGGTAGGGGAGTTTCCTTCTTCTTCTTCTAATGGCATTCCTAGGCAGATCTGGGGGTCTGGTAGTCTTGAAGACAGAGAGTTTTTGTTGATATTAAAATGCAAGCGTATTTAAACATTCATTCTGGTCATTATGAATAATAAAGTGAGGCAGTGAAGTGTGGGTACCGCATTTCTTTTCTGTGCCTGGAGATCTGAGTTTGGCTACAGCAAACAGTTTTTAATGTCTCTTAAGCACGGCAACGTAAGCCAACCCAACACGGCATGGCAGGACTGCAGCGAGGTTTGGGTACGGAGACTGAAAATTAGGCTCTTCGAGCCCATCATGGGATGATAACAATTCCACTTAGCATTTACTAAATTAAAATAGCTTTCTGAACTCCCAGCAGTCCCTTTGGCTGTGTAATAGTGGGCTTATATTTAACCCGGCAGCATTTGCAACACTTAAAAGTTTTCAGTGTTCAGGATGTGAAAATTATATGGGATTATTTTGCTCCCCTGCCCTGCCTTTCATGCACAAACCATGGCTGCAAGGAAGGACAAGAGAGAAGGGAAAAGGCTGGGCTTTGCGGTGGGGAAGTCACAGACTGCCTGATCCTCTTCTAGCAGCGGCAGGCCCTTCCCTGGGCAGGTTTGTGTGCTCTAAAAGAGAGTTATTTTGCTCTTTATCAGCACCAGCTTCATTTTTTCCTTTCTAGTTTGCCTTCAGAGGGAGTTATTACCAAATATTCAGGTTGGTGCATTTAATAGCGTGTTGCACGACAGCAGCCTAAGGACACCAGCTTATTTCCAGCAGTTTTCTGCTTTAACTTTGCTCCCTTCACTAGTGCCTGTTCTCTACCATGAACCACGGCTTCTGAGGTCACCCGTTTTTCCCGTCCTAGGAAAACTTTGGGTGAGAAATAAATTACAGACTCAAATTTCAGAGCCTTGAAAAGTCACTTGGTTCAAACTCAGCTCCAAACCCATGAGCCCATCTCCTTTGTACGTGAGGGCAGGCTAGAGGTTGGTGTGGCCCCGGGAAGATCCTATTCTGACGGGTGCCATGACAATAAACACGTTAATTAAATTAATTAATTTAAAGGGGCAAAGGTTCAGTGGGCGGGTGGTGCTTTTGTATTTCCAAACCAGTTAACTCAGCTCAAATTCAAACCTGACCAAGACAGATCTGCTTTGACCAGCAAAGCCCAGCATACTGCAGAGACTGAGCCGCGCTCTTTGTAGGAGCCCAGCCCCTGCCAAGCCTCAGTGGCTGGGATGGGGCATGTCCCTAGATTAACAGAAACCCAATAAGATATCAAATTAGTTGGGGCTCTCTGTTCTTTTTGAAATCATTGGGAGAATTGTGATGCACCAGGGCGCAGGGTGCTATTCTTCCTATCTCTTAGCTCCATTGTGCGGGGGTGAACAAAGCCAAGAGGTGTAATTTAAAGGTGCTGTGACCTCCCATGAGCAGCTCTCCCCATTGTGCCGCCGGTTTTGTTTTCTGTATGTGTTTTTTCTCTCCACTGAGATCTACAGATCATAAATATGCATGAATAAAAGAGCCAGGGGAGAGGAGGGGAGGGGAGGGGGGAAGGGAGCTCATAACCAGCTAGGATAAAGTCTTTTTCTGAATTTTCCACTCTCAGCTTCCTGACGTCGAATGTAATAAGGGACCACACTGCCGGATTAGCTCAGCCGGAGTTCCTATTTCCAATTGTAAAAGCAGAACCCTGACATCATAACAATCATTATAATTATCACTTACAGAGGGGTCTTATCATATAACAGCTTCTTTTTATTCGGGTAGGAGGGAGACCGAAGGAGGCTGGGGGAGATAATTCCAACCACAGGGGTTTGCGTCTTCATTCATCCCTTTCCAAACAAGCCACTGGAAAATTGAAGTCCCTGAGCAATTTACAGCTTACAGCGCTCTCCCGGTACAGGGACGCGTGTGTGCACAAACACACTCGCTCGCTCCAGACATCAGACATAAACCAGGTACGCCTTGGGTGACCATCGGAAAGGGGAAAAAAATAATAAAAAAATGCCCCCCACCCTGCTTTTCTGCTCCAAACTCGGGCAGAAACGGACGTAACCTTCCCTTTTAAGCCTAGCAACTCCAGCCTGGCCGCACAGCTCCTCCTGGATTAATCTTTCTTTTTTTTGGCTCAGTGAATTGTGGTCAAGGCCATTGTAACGTGAGTGCTGCCGGGGCGCGGATTGGCTGGAGGAGGCTCAGAGAGGCCCCTTTTCACAGGGGACTAATTGCTTTAGACCACCAGTATTTGGGAGCTACAGATGTCTTCCTTAATTTGCCTAGGGAGCACAATCGGCCCCATCTGTTGCATTTTTTTCCCCCCTCTGTCTCTCAAGTCGCCTTCTTCCCCCTGTCTGCAAAGGCCTAAATTGAAAACTCATCAAAAAGTAATACAAGAGCAGTTTGGCTGGGAAGCTGCTGCCGTGGGGCTTTGCCTTTAATAAAGGCCCCCCTGCTACTTTTACACATGGGCTGGGGAGCGGAGAAAGGAGGAGGAGGAAAGCAGAAACAACCTAGAAGGGGGTGTGGGGAAGAAAAGCTAAAAACTAACAGCCAGATGGGATATTTGGAGGCTGGATAATTTGATGTGTCATGGCTGGAGGAGAACAAGGGGCAGCCCCTTGTTTTCTGTGTGTACACAACAAAATAGATGACTTCTGGAGAGGGGAAGGGAGAGAAGCCGGGGGCCGGCCGGGGGCTGCCGGTCTCTACATCCCGGTGTCGCTGGCGGGGGGAGTGGTTGCTGCCCTGTGGTTGATGACTTCCCCGGCGCACACCTCCAGGCATGGAGGGATATGGAGAGGGGTCAGAAGAAGGGACAAGGGAAGAGAGTGGAGATGAGCATTTGCCCTTCTGCAGGGCAGGCAAGTTGGACCGGAGTTGCCTTGGATGGGGATGCTGCTCTGCACATACCCGTACCCAAGAAATCAGAAGAGGGTGTTGCTTTCTCCTCGCTGGATCAGTGCTTTGACTCCAGAGCATCTAACAGACCTGCATCGGCTACAGGGTCTTCCTCTTGTGCTGGCTCCAGGAGGGTGGCACCACTTCATCTCAAACTCAGCTCTGGGGAAAAAGAGAGGGCAAGCCCAAAAAATAACTTAAAATATTAATTGGGAAGGTTGTGGGGGAAAATATGCCTCATCGTTCTTCAAAATCCCCATCACGGCCCAGCCTCAGCACGCACAGCTGACGAGGGGGTCACGAAACCCCGTAGTGTTTAACGCAAGCAGAAGTGGCATTTCCTTACAGCAGATTTGGCAGTTGCGCTGCGCGGGGACGTGGTGAAGGCACCAGCCATCCCTGGCCCGATGCGTGTGCTTGGTCTGCATCCCTGCAAAAGGCAGTGACTGTATTCACAACCTGCCTGGGAGATGGTAAATGTTACCCCCATCCTCTGCAGCCCACAGTCTGCTTGAGCCCACTTTGGAAGCCATGAGTAAAGTGGAAATAAAAATCCCCTGGTCCCAGCCCCGTGGCATTGCCACAGGGACGTCCCTGGCAGCGACCGCCTGGGCTGGGCCAGCGTGAGGAAACAGCCTGTTTCAGCTCATCTGTGATTTATTTAACACTGAAGGGTTTTCCCTGCTTCCTTCTCTTGCCTTAAAATATTCATGTTTTGTGCAGTAAGTCGAAGGGAGTGTGGTGGGCCCGTCGTTCACTCTCCTTTACGCTAAAAAAGAAGGAAGCTCAAGTGATGGAGAAAGCCCCAAGCATCCTCCTCCCATCCAGCCTGTGCTGCCACCCCCCACCCCGCTCCTGCCTCTACAGGGATGGGTGAGGCAGTGACAAGAAGCTTCACGGTTGCCCACTGCAGAGGAAGGCAGGGCGCTGCCCGTGCAGGCAGCACACCGTCCAGCAGCTGCTCCAGCCGCACTAATGAGAGACGCTTCGTTACCAGGCTCTGTCCCGAAACCTGAGCCTGGGTGCCAGCGCCGCGGCCATCAGCGCTTGATCGATCGTTCCCATTTCCTGGCTGTCCATCAGGCGTCTCTCCCCCAGTCCTCAGAAAGGTTTGGTTTAGATGTTTAGTTACTGAGGAAAAAAAAAAGTCCATTTACCTCGAAGGATCCTCTCAAATCCATGCGATGGAAATCTCCGCAGCGTTTTACTGCTACTGCCGGGAGTCCCCCGAGGACGTCTGCGGGATCTGCGGGACCGAGCTGGTGGCTCCCACATCTGCTGTAGGACAGCTGCCAACCATCAGCACCATCGACCTCCAGCTTGCTTACACCGTCAGCAGCTTCTGTTTAGCAGAGGTTTCCTAAAAATAAGGGGAAACAGTGCTAGGTTTGCATCTCTGCCAGAAGAGATGGAGGCATGGGACAAGGTGCTTTTACTGCTGGACAGACAGTGGGGTCCACAAGTGCACCCCACAGCCATGCAGCCCCGGGCTGGGTAGAGGCGGGGAATCGTGAGAGCTGCAAGGGCACTAATAGCTGGTTTCCATGTTTCCTGCACGGCCATTCTGCTTGGGAGTGGGGAAATTCTCTCTCCTGGGGAATACTGGAAGTTTATCAGTCTTGGGGGGGCTAAATGAGGTCTCAGATCCCCTCCGGTGCTGGGGAGTTTTTGGAGAAACGCCCACCTCAAACAGCCTTATTGCTGTTTCTGCTTTTTTGCTCATTACTTATTGCTCTATTTATTACTTTTTGCTTTTCCTTGGGTACCCCTGGTTTAAAAACCTTGTAATTATTACTTCTGCTAGAAAGAAAAAAAAACACCCAAAACCAAGCAAACAAAAAAAAACCACCCCACCCCACAACAAACCAAAACTGAGAGGATCTCAAATTTTGGTGGAGCACAAAGGCTGCAGGACACGGGGTTCACGGTCCAGGCCGAGTCCCGGGAGCACTCTGGTGACCTGCTCACATGGAAAGCCCACAAGCACGCCTCTGTGCTGGGGCCGGTGGCTTCCCAGGGCAGCCCTCTCCTTGGGGAGAAGGTGTGGATGGCTTCCTTGAATGAATCACTGGATAGCCTCGGCCTGGCGCAGGCTGGCTGCTGCTTCCCGTAGGTCTCTGTCTTGCTACTCAAAAACCCGATACTCTGTTGTGACATTTCTTTTCCCTCCGATGGACTTCAGAGAAGAAAACGGCTGCGTGCAGGCCAGCGGTGCTGATGGTGAGGGGAGGGGGAGCACCCACCTCGGCTGCCTCTGTTTCCTGTGAGGTTAAAATAAGGATCAGCAGCTGAAAACCTTTAGAAGAATACGGCAATCAAAAAAAGAAGCTCTAGTCTTGTTGTCGAGGCAGCCCAGAAACTATTGTAGAGCCACTGGAAAAGCCATTGAGCTTTTGTCTAATAACTCCTGTGATAATAATTAGCTCAGCCAAGGCAGATTTTAAAGGGGCTTTAAAATTCTTGTTCAGCGGCTTGAAAGAAAAAAGACAACCAGAGGTTCCTCTCGTCTGAACATCAGTGTGAATCCCACAAAATCCCATTATTCCTCTTTTAGATCAGCGGTTTGATCAGCTCAGCCTTTTCCCTCCCCAAGGCAACAACTTTCCCCCTTGGTGCATGTTTTCCCCCTCGAGATCTGAGCGCCTCACCATGCACACACATGATGCTGCAGAACTTGGTCCTCTTCTCCCCTGAACCTTTGCAAGTGGCAGCGACTTGCTGTCCCCACCACGCCAGTAAGTGTGACAGAGAATGAACGGGTGGAGGTAGAGGAGGAAGCCTGCTTGCAAGAGCACCCACATTCACCAGGCTGGTTTTATTAAACAGAAAGAATTTGTTGCATTTCACAGCCTGCTGATGCGCTCAGACTTTACTTTCAAGATGCCAGTGAAGCTTTAGCAGGTAGAGGCAAAACTTGACAGTCTAAAACTCACATCTTCATCCAGAGTGAGGTCTAGCTGCAGCGGGAGGTAAAATTCTCCTAAAAATCAATGGCTTGGGTGACTTTTTGAGTGAGCCAACCACAGAGGAGTGGAAGAAGAGGTGCTGACAGATCCCTGCTGTGCTTTAGCTCTGCTGGAGACCTTCTACATGTCCCCCTTCCCAGAGTCACTGCCATTTAGAGCTGTCCATGGACAGCTAGTTGTTCTCACCAGGATTAAGCAGGGACCTCTGGCCACAGGACCCCTCCACCCTTGTAGTCAGAGCACCGGAGAAGCCAGCTCACCAGGATGTGTATCTCCTGGGAACATCCCAAGCTGGATGCACTTATGACCAAGGACTTAGAGGGAGCTGCTGCTCTTTTTGTGCTCCTAGGAAGCACTGAGGCACCTTTCTCAGGAACAATCCATAAATCTGCAAAGACCCCTGACCACCAAAAGCTCTATCAGCACAGCCACGTGCTCAGGGGTATTTTGGCAAGGGTAGATGTAAGAGAAGGGATGGGGAAAGGAGGCTGACTTACAGCTGAGAGGTGGAGGCACAACCTCTAGGTAGCTGATTTTCCTCCTGGCTGAGGAAAGTATCAGCTGAATATATTCAGCCCTTGAGGATTTTACACCAGACCCCCACTGTGGTTCAATACAACTTTGGGCAAGAATTACAGAAGCAAAACAGGTCATGAAGCAGTTAGAGACATCTGCAACCATGTGCCACCGTGCTGGGAAAGTATTCCCAGGCTGGGAACTGGTGCTCCAGGTTCCCCAGTGTCTGCAAAGCCTTGGCCAAGCTGCGGTCCTGCTCGCCAAGCATGCTTCCCTACCAAAGCAAAGAACTAGTTTGGAGCTGAGCAGTGACCCCCCAGCAGGGAATACAAACCCTCCCCTGGGCTGGAGCAGCTCGGGTTGCAACACCGCCAGAAAGGGCGAGTTCAAATACAAACAAACCCCATTTTCTTTGAAAAATTTTCCTTTTTCTTTCTCTTTTTTTTTTTAGTGGGCTAGAAGTAATGTTGAGCTGAAAGCAAGTTTTGCTAGTAAAATATACTAATAAACTGTTTTGGAGTCTCATAAACCGTGGTGTGTTTTTTTAATGGCAACTAATAAAGGAGTTGGGGTTTTTTTAGTGGCAATTTTTAAGCGGCTGGAGCAGAGATCAGGAGTTCAGCCTCTTTCCTTGTTCTGTTTGTGGTATATTTATCTTCATGAAGAGAATGGTAGCAGGGGGATTTATTTTTCTGAATGAATGTCTCTAAGCCCCCCATACCTCCAGGGCTTATAGTAAGGTTGGATCCAATGACAGGAGAGTCAACATTATAAGCCCTTAGAGAGGGCTGAGTGCCTTGTAGATAGTCTCAAGTGGATGCGCTTTCAGCACGCCGTTACCCCGGCTTACATTAGTGGCTGAAGAGACTTTGTCTGTCCCCGATGCCCTCGGGTGACCCGCGACCCCTGCGACTTCGCTCCGCCGAGATCTGATGCTCGCGCGAGCCCCCGGCCGAGGAAATGGAGAGGCGCATTGTGCCGCGGAGAAAGAGCAACACAAACACGGGGTGTTCTCAAAGGAAACAAAAAACCAGTGGAAAAAAAAAAACCCTCCCCAAACTGGCAGCGAGGGGTAGCCGGGGAGAAAGCGCAGGCACACGCGCTGCTGGGCAAAGCCACCCCAGAAAACTCACTGCTGGGGGGTTACTGGAGTGCCTCGGGCTCCTTCTGCTGTGGGGTCCCAGCTGGCTTTAGGTTTGGCTGATCCAGCTCAGGGGTGGTGGTGATGGAAAGTGGGTTTCCCTGTGGGTTCTGCATCTCTGAATATGCAAGGAAAACAGGCTTGTTTCGCTTTTGGGGAGCGCTTAATGAATGTGATGGCGGAGATACAGCGTGGAGATTATATGCTGTATCCGTATGTCCCAAAGGAAAAAAGCAGAGCTAAACACCGTGTGTGTCACTGCAGAAAATGCTGAAACTTCCTTCAGAGTTTTAAATGTCAAAAAGGGGCTGGAGCAGCCCAAGCCCCCGCACTGCGGAGGATGCCAAGCTCAGACCTGATCCCCCCCCAGGGTGTGCAGTCACCCACGGGTGGGTCAAAGAGCCAGGCTGGCTCTGTCTCTGGGCTGGCTCTGTCCCTGGGGCTGGCACCCTTGCAAGGGCAGGGGGTGATGGAGGGGGCAGGTAGGATGGGGCAGGGGTCCGTCAACGAGCTGAGTCGCTGCCGTTGTTACGCACAGCCAGTGCCTCGCCTCGAACAGTTCTTAATGCCCGAGAGGGGCCACCCAGTCCCAAGCAGTGGTTCCCTGCAGGGAGGGGTGCTTGTGCAAACCGCCACGTCCCCCACCCTGGGGAGCCTGGAGCTGATTTGGGGTGCTGAGGGTCACCACCCCGCCTGGCCCTGCCTGGCCCCAAACCCGTGCCCAGCAGTTACTTTCTGCCAAACCGAGTCAGCCACATCTTCATGCAGCCTCTGGCCACTGCACGGAGAGCCCCAAGGAGCATGAGATCCGCCATAAGTCACAAGCCAGCAGCGATGGCATCATGTCCCCATCTCCTCTCTTGGAACCTGGACTTCCCCCACCCGTGTCCTCTGTCCCCACTTGGCTTCAGGCCTCGCTGCTCAGCGTCAGGCTCAGATCCCGCCCTGTGCAGCACTTCTGGGAGCGCACAGGACGTGTCCTCCCTCTATAACTAGGTGCTGCAGTGGGATGGGTGCAGCCGTGGTACTGACCAGGGCAGGGATGGGGAGGAGGTGACAGCGCAACATCTTCCCCATCACCTTGGAGAAGTGGAACATGCCCCCTCCCAGCCCACCCAGCGCATCCAAGCCTGGCCCATGCATGGGAGCATTTTACAGATGCCAATGTGTGTTTGAAGGTTAAAAAGATGAGTGGAAAAGCCCATGTCATGGGTGCCTGAGCTAGCAGGAGAATTTCACTGGCATGGGGGAGCACGTCGTCCCCAGAGTCGCCGAGTGGATTTGCACGCTTAATTCCCGCTAAGCATTTTTGGAGGGGTAATCTGATAAAATCTTCAACCTGCTGATAGCATAACCCTAATTGTGCCTCTCTCGTGAAAAGCCAGTGGGACTCCCAGCTCCCAAGCGTGCAGCCCGCTCCCGAGGGCCGCGTTGACCCACGGCGGGGGGCTCGCTCCGTGCCCAGGCCAGAAGCCAGCGCTCGCCATGCGCCGGTGGGGAAGGAGCAGCGCAGCCCCTCTGCGACCCAGGACAGACGGAGGAGAAGACGACTTTTATCCCATTGTTTTTCCCTGTGATTAATCCATCTAAAGTGCTCCTCTGAGTGTAGCCAAGGGCAATGTAAGAAAGAAGCAGTTTGAGCTTTGTGGGGCTTTTTTTTTGCTTTTTTTTTCCCCCTTTCTTCCCCTTTCCAAGCGTGCTTTACAAACATCCTCTCCGCTCACCCTCTGTATTTGCAAAAACCGTCTCCTTCTGCCCACGGCTCCTGATGAAGTCCTTGCAGAGCTCCTTGTCCACCTCCAGTCTTTTCAGCACGTATTCAAATTAACCCTTTTGTCCCATTCACACCCCCTTTCTTTGGCGGATATTGTGGCTTTGCCAGCAGCGATCCAGCAGCGGCTATTCTAATGTAATTGCATTCTGGCAGTGCCTTGAGAACCTGATCAAGATCATCCCGCAAGTTTAATCCCTCCAAATTACAAAATGTTTACTATCAATCACCTTTACGCAGCTTTATTTCGTGGGCTTTCTTCAAGGAGCGAGCGGGACGTGTGTGTTGCCAGGGATGCCCCTGCGCGTCTCCAGCTGATCACCTCAATGGGACCAGAGTCAAATGGTCAAGGCCATATGCGTATGAAAGCCCGGGCTGCGCTGCCAGCTATTCTCCCCAGCTCTGCATGGATTTCACACTTTCTATCCTGTTAGGGTGCCTACCATTTACTTTAGCGCCGATTTTTATTTTTTTCCCCCCATTTCTGCGTCCTGTGTCATCTGGATTTAATCTAGTTAGCAGATTTTATGCCTAAAAAAAATTGCATTGTTAAAGGGAATTGTTTAAATAGGGACCGGCGGAGAACCCTGAAACCCTTGAAACCGGGGTGCCCCCCCCCCCCCCCCCCCCCCCCCCACCCCCCCCCCCCCCCCCCCCCCCNGCCCAGCGCCGGCCGCACATGCCTGGGCTGCTGCGGCCCTGGGCTCGGTGCGGAGGGGCTCGGAGGTGGCTTTGCTTTCTTGAAAGCATCCATTGCTATTTTCAGAAGCACAAACAGATGCAAATGTCTCTGCAAACATTGCACAATGAGATGCAGGGAGAGGACAGCCTTTCAAAACCGCTGAATAGCCCTTCAAAGCAAGTCTAATTAGGGTAAGTAGAGGTAATAGGCCCACTTGC
>VWZZ01004208.1:1110735-1125521 GCA_013399095.1 Psophia crepitans | reverse complement strand
CTCTTCCCCCCCACCCCCCTCCACCTTCTCCCGCCCACAATTCCTCCTCTTTTGTTTATCCGTATTTTGTTAAATGAAGCTAGAACACTTAGCCTAAAAGAAAGGGAGAAAATTCATTGACTGCCGTGGGGATGAAATCCCCCCAGCAACGTGCAGAGCAGGAAGCTTAACTCCACGCTGAGATGCTCAGGTTTTCTTTTATACCCTCCATCTAAATAATTCTGCTTAGGAGTGGCTTTTATTTTTATTTTCTTTTAACTGCAATCAAGATAACCTAAAAGAATTGAAGCACCATAACAGTGGGATGAAATTGAGCCTGAGCTCTTGGCAGAGGGCTCTTGGGGTCTGCCATTCCCCCCCCCCCCGCCAGCTCTGGGGATGGAGTCTTGCGGCCGGGGGAGGATGCTCCAGGACCACCAGCAGCCCGCGGGTCCCCATCGCCCCGCCACGGGGGCCCGGGGGATTTGCTGCCATTTGCATAGCAGGTGTTGGGTTCTGGGCCATTCTTCCTTAAGGGAGTTTTAATACGGGATAAATTACCAGGAATTAGGAGGAGGCAGGCGACAAGAAAAGCGCTCGTGGAGTCTTCGCCCGACCACGGCAGGGAAACGGAAAGAATGGCTAAAGAAAAGGAGAAACCCCCCAAACTCAGCAGTTCCTGCCCCAACCCGGGGCTTTGGGGTGCGCAGGGGCAGGGGGACAGCTCTCACCAACTCGTCCTGAAATTCAGGTTTGAACCCAGGAACGCAATAATCCCAGAGACAGTAATACGATTACTGGCCTGAGGATCTTCGAGTCAGTCGCTCTGATAGGGGAGTTTAAAATGTTAATCCCTGGTATAATCCCTTCCCTGGCATTGTACGTACAAGGGTTGCACCCGCAAGAGAATTGCCTGTTTCCTTCCTCGGGGTTTCGGGTGGGGGGGCAAGGCTGGGAGGCAACCCCAAAGCTGATGTGCACATGTGAACACGCGTGTGAACATGCGTACACCTATGTGTGCCCACCACGTGTGTGCATACAGCCATGTACCCGCATGCCTAAGCACGTGAACATGCATGAACATGTGAACATGCATGAGCATGTGAACACATGCATGCAATCCCACGCATGAACACGTGAACACACGCAGCTCCTGCGCAAAGCTCCACTGCTGTACCAAAGATGTTTAATCTGTCCTAAAACCGGCAGTGACAGCATCCAGAGATATTTGGAAATACACGTGGCTGTCCTATTTGGGATTGTATTCCGGTCTGTTTGTAGAGGTTTTGCAATGCCTGCCTCTGGCCATGGCTAAGACAAAGACAAATTGTTAATAACAGTGATGATACCAACTTTGGCATACATATGTGTGGGCAGATTGCAAAGTGGGGGAGGAAAGCGGTGTCACCGCTGTTCCCAGGGGCTCTTGAGGAAAATTTCCTATCACACCTCAGTCACTGCTTTGCCTTGTCAATTCGAGTGCACATACGTAAAAGAAAAACGAGATGCTTCGCGTGTTTTTAAGCAGAGAGTCATTTTGGAATGCATCCACCTGCCGGCCTTTGTGGCAGGTAGGGAAGGTTTGCCGGGAATTTTTGTTCTGGCCGTTTGGAAAGGGGCATCAGTGTGAAACCATCCAGATGCCTTTCACATCAAGGGAGGCTGGACGCATGAGATATAAATGGAGGCAATCTGTAATAAAAGATTATGTCAGTGAGGAAGAAGCTGACACCTCCTCAATTAAAAAAAAAACAAACAAACCAAAACAGGCGAATTTACCCCAAAAGAGATGTAAGATCTGGGCAGGGACGTGCCGGTGCTGGGAGCCCAGGCAGAATGGGGCAGGTGCAGGCAGGCGAGGAGACACCCCGGCCACCGGCCCTGGGCCATGCCGGGCAGAGCCCCGGCACCCTGACCCCCAGGGGTACGTCCTTCGGGGTACAATCCCTGCTGCCCTGGCCATGAGAGGGCCGAGGGTGACACCCCAAGGCGCAGCGTTGCAAATTCTGCTGCGCAGTGGAGGGTTCACATCTCCCTGGGCTCCGGAAACGCTCCTGTGAGTGGGGTTTATTTAGCAGAGCAAAAGCTGCTCTAACGGCACAAACCCCCTGTGCTTTCCTTTGGGCTTGTGCCCTCATTTTATTCCTTTTACTGTATTAGTTAAAAAAATAATTTAAAAAAATTATTATCTCAGTAAAACTGTTACGTGACCTTGAGTACAAAGATTTCTGAGTGAGAAAAGGTGGTACAAAGAACTTTTCCCGGCTGAGGGTTGGTGGTCTGGGACTGTTTTAGCTGCAGTGGGTGCTGGGTTTCGGAGGGGCGATGTCAGGCCCCTCCCCGGGCAGGCAGGGCTGGCCGGGGAGCAGAGACCTGCATTGAAATGGGCTTTGCAGTTCAGAGGCCAAACAGTAAAGCTGGGCTCTGGGCAGGGCAGAAGGAGGAAGAGATTTAGTTTGGCTTAAACAGAATACAGTTTTTTGAAAATGAAAACGTCTGCTGGCTGCTGAATTAAGATGCTTAAGAAAACACACTGAGATGGCACCCTGACTCTTTTTAAAGCAATCCTCATTTTTTTTTTCTTGTTCTGCACCAACTCAGCTGTTTGAAGGATGTCCTGCTGTTTTTTCAAACAAATTTCATTAAACTTAGTTGAAAGCAAACGATAAATAACTTGTAGCAATTAAAAGCTTTCTGGAATTTAAAGCAATACTTTGCACTGACTCAAATGGCCTTTGGCTGGCCATTTAACCGGGCTGCTTTGCAGTTCATTACTTTAGTATTATATGTGCAATACATCCTTTAAAGTTCCCATTCTTCAGGGACAAAAGCACAGGTATGAACACCTTAAATTCTAGCCTGAATCATCCCCCTGTTAGTGCAAGCAGCCACAGCAAAGATCCCTCAGCCTCTCTCTCCACCGTGCTGACAGCCAAATACCATCTGTTTCGGTAATTTTATGATAATGTCTCCAGGTATAAAAAGGAAAATAAAAGCAGAGTGTTAAACTGTGAGTGTAACAACGCTTGAAAACTCCCAGGCAAGATATGAGTCCAAAGTGCTGGGTTTGCTGGGACCGGTACCTAACGGTGCAGCTGAACTGGGTAGGCAGCAAAGGAGGTGGGTTTGGTTTTTTTTTTTTCCCCTTGGAGCTGTTTGTACTTCCACAGTAACAAACTCCTGTGAAACAAGTACTTGGCTAATGAGGGGAGACAGGTTTGGCTGATGTGTTTCCGCTGAGCCTCTGCTGCAGGGATGCTGCTTTCTCTTCCAATGGAAGCGTTTAAACTGCAATAAATTCTGTGTCCACGGGTAAATAATAAGTGCAACCGCTAATTATTAAGTGAATATACTTCTTCAGGCATCCCTTGTTTTTAACTCTCTTGGATATTGCCCAAAGTATTGTTTTTTCTTTCACCTCAGGTTTGATGCGCCGCGGGTCTCGAGCCTGCTTCCGTTTAATCCGCTGGGAACGGGAGCGAACGTCACTGGAGTCGGTGCAGCTACACCTCTGCAGAGCGGCTGTCGGAGTCGGGCCGGGCTCTGAGCCTCGTACCCCACTGAGCAAACAGAGGGGGGATGCGACGGGGCTGCAAAAATCACGGAGAGATGCCACTCACGAGATTGCTTTTTTATTACTTGTCTTGTGGGCCTTATATCTATACAGATGGCTCCCATTCCAAATATATATTTTTTTTTTCTTTATTCCCCCCAACCAAACAGACTTTGACTTCACTTTTTATAGTTTTCAGTATTTGGTGTTATTTATCTTCATTCACCTGTTAACGACCCCATGGGTGCACCCCAGGTGCTGCGCATTCAGCCCAGAGTCTATGAACTCCACCCACTGCCTCCCCCAGGGAAAAAAACCCCAAAAAACCACCCCAATTTTCCTGTCTTGTAAATGATGGAAGTAGCCACAAGGTGTCAACCTTTACCAAGCTGCAGCTCGGAGCCAGCTCTGCCCACCCAGCAGCAGCTGGGATGGACAACCCTGCGCGGAGGCTCTGCTGGAAAGCTCTGCTCCCTGCTTCAAGTAAGTAGGGGACAATCCCCTGAGGCTTTTCAGAACATGGAAGATTGATTGTTTTCCTACCAATCTTTGCTGTATGGCCATTCTTTATTCCTATTTCATGTCTTCTGTTATTCTCCACTGCAAGCTTGAGTCAAATTTAAAATTCTTTTCACTACGTGTAGGAAAGGGAATGGGACTTGCTACAAAGAGTGTGTTATCCAAAAAAGATGGGTTAAGGAAAGGAGTAGTATTTTGTAAGTTATTTTTGTGTATGTATTTTGTGCATGTATGTGTATATAGCTGAGTGATTGCGGTGAGTTGCTGTGGATCACGAGGTTCCCGTCCAGTCGCTGGAGCTGTGCACCCAGCGCTCCTCTCCCGCAGGTTACTGCATGCTCTAATTACCCTTAAAGCAGAGCAACTGGCAGTCAATCAACTGGATTATCATGACACAGCGTAGAGCTGAAACTCTCAGGAGGAGAAACAGGAAGGAGATGGTTTTCCCATGGAAAACTCTATCTTTCAATTTGTGTTTCAATTCCAGATTTCAGAGATTTCCAGCTTCTGTCAGCAGCTTTTACGATAAAAGCAACTGTACCCCCAAGTAATGGCCCTCCCTGACACACGTGGCCGTGCCCGTGTGCTGATGTGGGGCCAGCAGGACCAGAAAGGGGTTTTGAGCTGGGACCCGATGTGCTTGCTCTACGGTCTAAGCCAAGCACCTGAGATCAGAGGAGGTTGCTCTGATCAGTAATGCTGTCGGCTTCGTGTTTCCCTTTCTGTGCACTGTGCTGGTTTTGTCCCCCTCCATCTTTTTCTCCTGATTTTAAAAGAATGTTTCCCAGTGAGAAACCCAGTAAGTCTTTTTTCTTTTTCTTTTTTTTTTTTTTCTTTTAAAGCTATATTTGGTGTTTTCCCTTTGTAGATCAGCATTTCCAGGCATTATTCAGTATGTTCCTCTGTGCAGTTGAAGTGCTGGGATTTTACGTTCTGGGCAACACCAAACCCTCTCTTCCTTGCAGATGCTCCCTTTGGGGATGCAGCATGCGGTGGTCCTGCTCTCATCCTAAGGTGTGCCACGCCTGCTAAGTGTAGCTCCTTTCTGCAAAAACTGTCTCAAAAGCCTTCAGATTCAAAGCAGTCCCAAGGATTTCTTGCTTTTTTCTTAATCCCTTAGCTTCACAGAGCCTGCGCAGCTTGGGCCGAGTGTAAGGGCTGTGGTAGGTTGCGGGCTGGTATCGTTGTGCCTGGCTCTGAGAGAGATGCCTTGACACTGATTACGATACTGAGGAACTGGCTTTCCCTGGGAGAACTGTTTTACCTGTTGCATAAAAATGGAGAGGGAACACCCCGCCAGTCGCTCACAGCTTGAATTTGAGAGGTAGCACTTGGCAAACTGGTTCTTGCTGGGGAGGAGTGGTGCTTGACTGGGAACTGCTGGTCCAAGGAGGGGAGCTGAGGAACTCCGGGCTGGTTTGTTTTTCCTAATGCGTTTGCAGAAGTGATAAGTCTTCCAGACTTAGAGAGGAAGCTGAAGTAAACCCCAAGGAAAAATGTAAATGATGCAATTATGAAGGTAACAGAAATGGAGAAGGATTTTTATGCAACGCAGTGGAATGGGCAGTAATGAGGCAAAAACGCTGAGGGATAAAGACAAAAGACATTTCTTCCGGGATTAGACGTGAGCTCCGAATTGCCAAAGCCTACTGGAAGAGAGGGGGAAAAAAGCTTGTTGTAGCATTTCTTCGCCTTTAATAAACTTCTTTTTCTGGGAGTCCCGAGAGTTCAGATGTAGCACACTTAGTGCCTAGTAACCCAACAAAGCTTCGATTGGTGCCTCTGCAGAAAGATTTTCTTTTCCTTGCAGGTTTCTAACCATGAAAAGACACAGAGATCAGTTGCTTCAGAATACTTAATTAAACACAACAAAGAAGGGCAATTAGAGCTGTGTTTTGCTTCTGTCATCCAGCAAAGCTTGCAAACCTCAAACCCCTTTTCTTACTCCAAGATTTATGATGGGAATAAATCATAATTATTCCTGTAATTATCAGCCTTAAGCTAACACCAGCAGGATTTGGGGTTTTTTTTTATTTTTCTTGGGGGAGGTTCTGAAACCCATCCAAGAGGAATTCACTAACCTCTTTTGTTGTGCAGGAAGAAAAACAAAAACACAGGCGTGGTGATTTTCCCAGGCCTTGGCCGCTTGCCTCCCTGTCACTTCATGTCATGTCATTCCTCCCTCCCAGGTCCCGTGTGCCCGCTCGCAGCAGGGCAGCTCCTGTTGCACTGGATGCTCTCCATGTGTGTCGTCAGAGCGGTCTCTGCCCAAACTGCTGATAATACACACGGGCAAAAGAGAAGAGAAAAATCTGAGAGGTTTTGAATGCTTCAGAGCTTGGCAAAAGGACCAGAAATACAACCTGTCACTCGGTGTTCAGAAAATAAATGCTTGCGCATGTTGCATCTCTACAAAGCATTTCCTCCAGAGATCTTGGCTTTGTTTTGATGGGTACTCATACCCAGCAAGAGGGAGAGGGTTCTCCTCTTCAGGCATTGAAGGGGATAGTGTGCACGTGTGACTTTTGCTGCTAGGAAGTCAGATGGTCCTGTCTGAGGACAGAACCCAAATGCAACACCCAGGGAACGGCAGCTGTGTGAGGTCCGGCTGGTCCTGGGCTTGTTGGGGAGCTGGTGGCAGGAGGGACAACCACTGGGCAAGAAAGGCACGTGGCTTGGTGTGGTGGGCAGAAACTCCTGATGTTTTTAAAGGATTTTGGGCAATTGGTTTGGGAATGAGCCTTCCCAAGATTGTGCTGCAATCCAGTTTCCCACGCTGATGTGATGGACTTGGCTCCTGCAGACACAGTGACAGCCAGGTGCTCTCCTCGCCCTTAGTGTGCGTGTTCCACGTCGATGGGATAACATGACCGTGTAAGCCTCTGAGCAGGTTTCCCAAATTACAGCTGCATCTTCTTTGCTTCGGGGGTTTTTCCATACCGGGGTAAGGAAATGCAACACTTGAAGCTTTTCTTGGAGAGCTGGGGAAGGGCATTCCCAGCGTCAGCAGTGCAACGAGCAGACTCCAAGCTGATTTATAATGCAGAAGACCATAGAGGTGTCCCCAGTCTGTCTGAGAAGGCTTTTGGTTGCCACTAGATGTCCTTTCAGCCTTGCTTTCCCCCGCTGCTCCTCCAGAGCAGCTGCCTGGGCTGGGATCTGCTGGCCATGGCCCAAGAGCTGCTGGACACAGGAGTGTTGTGGGGCTGACAAGAACAAGGAATGGGGCTGAACCCTGGGCTGCTGGGGCCTCCCAAAGAGCCCTTTGATCTCACACAGCTTTGTCTTGTATAGTGCTGGCTAATAGAAATGAGGATGCCTTGGATGCTCAAAGCCCGACTTCTGGATCTGTGCTGGGTAATATACACTTCAATATCTCTAGTATGAATTGGGGACATAGCTGCTTTGTTTCCTGGGCAGGGCCACTGATCAGTGGAGGTGGTGGTCTGAGGAGGCAACCTTGGAGGGTAAAGAAGATGACTTTATCTCAGTTTCATGTGAGATATGATAACTAAATTGTGGCCCAGTTTTGTGCATGTTTTTAGCTTTTTCTCTAGGAAATGGCAGCCCAAATACCTCTGTGGGCATGGTCTGTAGAGGTGGAGGGTCAGTCTTTCCAGGGGTACGTGGTGTCAGAAAGGACAACTAACAGTGTTGGGGGATTTTCCAAGTCACCTGGATGCCCAGAATTCAGCAAACAATGAAGATTTCAGGAAGGTGTGTATCGATACCTACAAGCACCAAAAATCACTGTAAGCATCTGGAGCTCTGTGCTTGCAAACGCGGCTGCAGCCGCTGTTCCTCAGGCAACAGCAATCCCAGTTGGTATTCTGGGGTGGATTATGTCAGGTAAAGGAATTAGAGGAAATCTGCATTGGGGTACTTTTCCAGAAGCACGTGCTGGTTACAAGGATATGTGGGGGCTCACAGGGTGCAGCCTTTCAAGGCAACACAAGCACCTTCCAGGAAGCACCGGGCTCTCTGTGGTTTAGGATCGCAGGGAAATAACAGACACGGAGGGCTTCTGATAGAGCAAACACACAGTCAGAGCTGCAGACAGCAATCCTCAAACATACCTGCATTTCCATTTGTGACCACGTGCACCCCAAGCCATTGAAGGGAGCAAACGGAACAACGAATCCCAGCATGAGTGCTGTGCATGGAAGGTCTCTCACTTCGGGCTTTCTGTAGCTGCCCTGGCGCGAAGTTAACGGGGCCAGGGCTTTCAAGGTGGGCTCACCATACTTCTGCATCTGAAGCCCAATCTCAGCCAACAGCCAAAACCAGCTTGTCTTTTTTCCAAAGGTGCTGAGCAACTTGGAATAAGTGAGGTCTTCAGATGCTGTGCACGTCTGGATTTAGATGCCACATTTTTGGAGGAAAAAATACCCAAAATGTGACTGTTGTTTCATTTAACCTAATGGGAAGCGTGTTTTGGAGAGTGCAAGCTCTGTCTGGACTCATATAAAGCCTGTTAAGTGATGTCAGACTGCACGGGAGGCTCTTTACCCTTGGACAGGCACAGCTCCCTGGCTGTGGATATCGATGGGATGGTGACTCCTGGGGGACGGTGGCTTTTTATTCACATTTGTTCCCATTCTTTAGAAATGTGGGCCTGGAAGGGCCCCAACTCTGATGTATAACTAGTCAAGAGAACATTTCTGTTGCTGTAACACTGCCTTCAGCTTCCCACCTGGGGCGCTGGGGTGACCAGTGCAAATCCCCAGGCGCCTCTGATGACTTTACCATCGAGCCCCACATTTTGCTTCCGCAACTCTGATGAGACCTCGTTAGCGTAGGGCCAGGTCTCCCACCTCATGGAAGCGGTCAGGAGGGGTCCCCATGTGTGTAACAATCTGGCACGGCCTCGTGGCTTGGTTTGGGGAGCCTGGGGGGAGCTGGGGCACAGCAGGCAGCGGGACCTGCCGAGCGCACCGCGCCGTCTCGCGCAGACCACCAAGCAGCTATCGCTTCTTAATAAACTTTTTGGCCATCGCTGACCTCGACCATATATGAACAAGTGAAAGGCAAGTGGTGAAAGGCTCTGTATAACATTACTAATCCCGTGTAGCGCTCTTGCTGAAAAGTCAAGGCAGGTCTCCCCGCTATTGTGTCCTTTCACTGCAGCTGCTTGATTCGTCCTCGGGCTTTTATTAAAATAAAACCTGATAGTGTCATTTCTGAACGGGTGCAGCCAGTGGATGTTTGGTGGGGGGGGGCCATGGAGGTTTTGTGCACAGGGCTTGGTGCTCCGTTTCCGTGTGCTCCTGGCTGCAGGGTGCCAGGGAGCAGCTTTGCAGGCTGGATGGGGGAAAGCAGTTGCCAGCTGTCCTCCTTGGAGGCTTTGTGAAGGGTTTATATCCTTGCGATGTCGCATCGGTGCTTGAGTAAAGGAGCGGTGGGGTCTGCTTGCGCTGCTCCTGCGCCCCTGGATGGAGCAGGGCTCTGGGTTACTCTGCGAATGCTGAAGCTCTTAGGAAAGTAAATTGATAGCTGGTGAGCAGTTGGGTCTGGCTGGTGCGTGCTCAGACTATACTGCAATGGCTTATTTTTTCAATCTCAAAGGACAAATGTATGGTCTGTGTGTTAGGGAGGTTGGCTGAATGGTCTCCTGGGGCTTCGCAACCTGCAACCTGCTGGGGAAAACAGCAGTAAACCTTACGGTTGCTGCCAAGTCTAGGTGGAGGATGTACCTACATATACACATTGAAATGCAAAGCTGCTTCAGTCCGAAGGAAAGTGCTTTGTGTGTGGCAGTTACCTTCTGACACAGTATTTCCCTTTACAGCTGCAGTATCGGGGTGGGAAGGGATGCTCCTCCTGTTTCTGGGAACTCAGCAAACCTGCCTGGAGATGCAGCTTAAGGAGCTTGGGAAAACCAGCTCAGAGATGCATATTTTATTTTTTTTTTCCTCTTTATGGTTTCAGTTCCTGTTTCCAAGAGTTGTTTTGTTGGAAGCAGAGATTTCACGTTAGAGGGAATACACGTGTCAAACTAAACAGTTCTTTTTCTTCAGTCTCCCGCTCTAGCGAGTAGAAAAACAAATTACAGTTGGCTTCCTCTGTGCCCATTTTTTGCTGGTGGTTTTGGTCTGGCAGACAAACCCAGAGTTAAGAGTCATTTACACAAGCTATATCCTGCGAGGTGTGAGTCACCAAGTACTGCGCTTGGGCAACTGGAGCTGCGCACAGCATTCCCAAAGGAGCGTTAACCGCCTCTTGTGCAACCGAATCAATACTTTTCCAGGAAATACGTTGCCCGGTAGTCACTAAATAAGCATAAACCTTTTCTTGAAGTCTGTCAGTGTTGAAATCAAGTCTCCTCAAAGAAAAACTACTATTTGTAAAAAAAAAATGTGACTGAGGAGAGGGACAGCTTAGCTAGCCCACAAGTCTGGGTTTGCCTGGAGATCGGGTTCAGATGCTCAGCCTGAAGCCTTGTGGCCGATATCCCTGGAGGTTTAATTTCTTAAATACGCTGGGATCTTTCTTGAGCTTTTTATTAATAGGCATCTGAAGCTCGTAGCTCCATCCTTGTGCAGAGTAGGAAAACACTTTGCAATGCAACAGCTCTTTCTCCTTCAGCTCTGCCAGGGCATTATGACAGTAAATAACTATACAGAGTGTGTGTGTGTGTGTGCATACACATGTATTTTTTCTATTTTTTTTTTTTTTTTCCTGTCTGAACTTAAGGAAACCCGTGAGCTGAGGCAACGTGTTGCCTTGATTATACGGTGCAAGGTCACTGTCGCAGGAGTCGTGCTGATCCCTCCAGCAGCCCCGTGCGAATCTGCCTTTGCACAGGGGGGAGCAGCCAGGAAGGGGAGCGGGGCTGTTTGGGGAACGCCAGGAGGTTTTAATGCATTTATACTCTTGCTGGCTTTCCCTTCCCTATCTGTTGCTTTCCTTTTCAGTTGGGTAGTGGTATAGGAGCCGTGTTGGGTGCAGGGTGCACCCTTTGGGTGAAGGCAGAAGCTGCACTGAAAGAGGAGGTGGTGGCTCGTAGGATTTGTTGCCTGGCTTTCATTGTACAACCTTCCCTGATCTAACAGAGATCTTGTCTAAATCACTGCATTTTACTTGTTTCTGTGTGGATCTGGAGTGGTGGATTTACATTTATTTAGCATAACCCAGACCGGTGGCTATAGGCACATGGCACAGCCCTCCTTTGTGTAGCAAGAGTCCTCAGTGTTTGGGTAAAGTCCAAATCCTAGAATGAGAAGGGGAAGTAAATTGGACTGGAATAATGTTTTCTAATTTCAATGTCATCAAGTTGTCATGTCACTACATCAGCTTCTCTGACTCAGTGTTTTTTTCCCCCAAAGCAATTCAGGCACAAAAAAAAGTTTATTAGAAGTGGCTGGAGTTCCCTAACAGCTTAGGGAAACTTCAGTACAATTGTCAACCTTTTTTAAATATATTTTTTATTACTTTTTTTTCCATTTGTCTTAGAAAGAAATATGAAATCTGCATGCAACCTTCTAAATATTTCAAACATTTAAATAGCATATGATAATTTAGCAGTACAGTACATTATACAGAAAGATAATATAGGGAGACTTCCTATAGTATATTTACAAATGAAAAGGTAGTTTTGTTATTTTTAAAAAGAGGAATGCACTGCTTAACATTGAAGTATTACATTCAAAATAATGAATATGTTGTATTGTGACTAAAACATATATAGGTATTTATATGTTTCCCCTATCGTATTTTTCATAAAAAGGTACCTTTTAAAGGCTTTTTGTTGTTGCTACAAATCTAGGAAATCATACACAATAGTCTTGAAGCTTAAAATGTCTCCGTACTGAAGCCACAAACTTTCTGTAAGAACTTCAGGTGGAAAAAAAAACACCCCAAACCCCAACATTTTCTTAGTAATAAAACCGACCTCGAAATGCTTTCTAACACATGAAATGTTAAATGAGAGAGATGGTACGCTTCACCTTGCAGCAAGACCTCAAGTCCATTAAAGAAGAGGTACCCAAGCGGTGTTCACAATCATCTGACGATGCGCTGAGGGACCTCACTTCCGCAGTTACAGCCACGACATTTCAGTGGCATCTTCCCCAGCAAACTCATCTTTGGTCCCCGCTTTGCCTGGCTATGGTGGAGGCTGCAAACATGACAAACAACCACAGCACCGAAGCTTTCCCACTGCGAGAGGGTGAGGGACACGGCTGTATAACACCTTTACAAACAGTACTGTTTGTCTAATGAGCTTATAAAGCTCGATTGCAATCATAGTGAAATATGAATGAATAACAATAAAAAAAAAATAAATCCCAAACTCAAAAAACCCCCCAACCTCTGTAAAATGAAAAGCATGAGTTTTTCCCAATCTCAGTACAGAGCAGACAGGTGTGAAATCTGAAGTGCAACAGATGCTTGTGAAATCTGGAAGCCTTTTGCACGCGGCTATAAAATGTAAAAACTGACCCTTGGTAAAAAGTGCTTTATAATAATATAGAATTTGTGTCTTATGTCTGTGAGAGAGAAATAATCTTCTGCAGAGCCCAGTCCTATGCCAGCCAAGGGAGTCTGCTCCATTCCTCACGCTGCTGCTTCTTATTCTTCATAAACCCTAAACAGAAGGAAAGTCAAGAGCAAGATGTTTAAAGACGGGAAAAAATGCCTTCAGACAATAATAATGAAAGTTGATAATAACCCCACGAACAACAAAACCTCAGAAACCAGATTTTTAGCCTTTGCTGAAGTAAACTGGAAGGCAAGTTATTGACTTCAGCAGTCACTGGACTGCTGCCCATAAAGCATCTGGGAGGAGGGTCGGGCTTTGACAGTGCTGCATCTCGCAGGCAAGTGGGGAGTCGCACGCTCTGCCACGGCGGTCAGGGTACACAAGGTGAAGAGATCCACATCTGCTAACACACTTTAACCACTGGAAAATCCTTGTGTTGTATACAAATATTGAAGTATAGCATGAGCTGTTTGTAGATTATAAATTCACACTATCTGTTATGTTTGGAATGATATTATGGGCTGTATTATTTTTCTAGTTTACATCCTGAGAAGACCACCTGAAGGCTTGTTTGCTGAAAAGTCCTTGGCCCTTCAGGGAGCATGTATGAAAGTGGTCTTCCACGGCATGGGGAAAACTAGGAGCAATGCTGTTTGGGGGAAGAGATTCATGTTTGGACTATATTTAAAAGTAAATTCCATTTAGATTAAATTCATTGGCTTTTCCTGGGGAGCGATTCAGTGGGTTTGGTACAGCTGGCACTGAAGGCACTGACAAATAGTTTGTTTATTATGAAGACTTGTTTTAAATCAAGTTTTTTATGTCTGAAAAAAAATTACTTGATGCTTCTTGAGCGGCAGTTCTGCTCATCTGCCCTGCTTGCCCAGTTAGCAGTGCTGGGGACCTGCTGGCTGCGTTGCAGGGGTGGCACGCTGCAGTGGGACGATGCCAGCGCTGGGCAAGGTAAAGCGCTGAGGGTTGTGCTGCATCTTTTCTGCACGCCCCAGGCTGGCAGCCAAAGCCATGGGAACACTGGGCTTGCCATCCTTCCTGCTCTCCCTGGCAGCTTGAAGAGGCCCCCTCCCCTGGCTGGACTGCGGGAAAGTCTCAAGCTGGCCCTTCGTTTGGGCTGTGGAGGAGGCTGCGAGCAGCGCTGTTACCTGCAGACAGGAGCTCGTCTGCAGTGCCCTCACAGCCTTGCATGGGGCGTTCTCCCTCTTGGTCTGCTCATGGGAGCCCTGCATGTCTCCTGGCTGCACAAGCCTGGGGCTGAGCATCCTTTGTCATCTCCGAGATGGTCTTATTTAAAAAAAAAAAAAAAAGGTGGTTGTGCAATAGCCAGGGCTTCCCCACGTGCTTTGTGTACGGAGCAGCCGCAGGAAGTCAGGGGAGCTCAGCACCCACCGCCGCTTGTAGTGCCATGGCATTGGCCATGCTGCCGGGCACCGCGTGGCTGCAGTGGAGCTCACCGGCATGCTTGGACCTGCTGAGAGATGGGACTCGCTGCTTGCTGGCCTCATTCGAACTCAATTTTGAGAGTGAATTCCCCATCAGCTGAGGGGCATCAAGGTTTGGTGGGGCTTTACTGTGTGTGGAGGTTCTTTCCTGGCCATGGCTGTAGAGAGGGTAGGAGTTGGGCAGCTCCCCTTAATTACAGATGGGGACATCACCACTGGCTGTCAACCATCAGGAGTTCATGTTTCTTGCTTGCTCTCTACTATCTATGACTGATGGCTTGCAAAAATAATAAAATTAAAAACCAACCAAAAAGCATCCTCTTTGCAAGGAAAAATGTGGCAGAGCATTTACCAGCAAGTTTCTGGTTTTCTGGGAATGATACAGTAGTTAAAATTGGCAAAGATCTGCGTCATCAGCAATTAAAGATTTTGAGGTGGTGTGATTAAAATGTGTGATCGGGCACTCTCTTTTCAGCTCCGCTGACTGCTTTCCTTGTGACTGTGTGGAAGTGATTTAGCTTTTCATCTTGGCTTTTTACCCGTAGAAGGGATGTGAGGGTATGTAAATAACTGAGAACATCGCCTGATGAATAGTTTAAGAGAAAATAATTACTATTTATAGCTGGAACAGCCTAATCCTAAAATAGAAGTGAGGAGTGCATGTGGCAGGAAAGAAATAACATCAAGAACATCCATTTATAACTGTAATTCTGGTAATGAAATACATCCTCTGTGTTGGACGGAGTATTTGTGGCATGTGCGTTTTCCTGGGTGCTCTCTGTCCGAACGCTAATTGCCA
>VWZZ01004208.1:1036912-1104295 GCA_013399095.1 Psophia crepitans | reverse complement strand
GGAATATTTGTGTGATTTGGGCTGCTAGGGGGAAAAACCCCCTGCTCCAGGGGAGCTCACGCTCTGCAGAGATTCCCGTGCGCCTTGGAAATAAGATTTGGAGAAGTCTCACCTGGGGAGGGGTGTCACCTATTGACTTTAATATTGTTTTCTAGCTTCAACAGGCTTCCCAATCTAAAGGAAAGCTTAGTGAATTAAATGGGGAAAAAAAAATTCCTAAGAGCATTGTTAGGTGGGTTTAGCTTGTGGAATGTCTCAGGAAATAAGATCAATTTGGGGTTGCTTTAATGAACACTCCAGCAATGTTCTGCTCGGTGAAGGGCAGGGTAGCAACGCGCAGGAACTTCACGGATGCAAATACATGTTCCCTCTCCCTTGCAGAGTCTGTTTCTGATTTCAGCAAGAGCTGAAGTAGCATCTTTAAAACCCAGATTCCAGATTTTTGTCTGTGTAACTGAAGGTAAAGATCAGAGTCGGATCTCTAATCTCCTTCGTAGTACTGTAATCAAAACGTGTCGCAGATAACCTCCTCTGCTCATCCCCAGTTCATCTCAGCCCCTCTCCCAGCACACCCCTACCCACGCTCCCTGCTCGCACACCCATCCACATTACTAAAACCGACCGAAACCAGCCATCCTGCCAGTTCAGGCAGCGCTTGGGAAGGACACGCCATGCACTCCCAGCTCCGTTTGCATTTTAAGTTTCCCACATGGCTTCGTTCCTGCCGGCTCCCATTGGCAGCGGCCATCCCTGCCGCGTTCCCGGCCCGGGTGTTGGCAGGCTGTGAGTACAGCCCTACCACACACAGCCTGCACGTTGCACACAGGCAGCTGCCTTGTTCCTGGCCCTGGGTTTCATGCGAGACGTGCCGACACGCCGGGAACAGCTTGCCTCTGCTGCCGGCTCGCCGCTGCCCTGCATGGGATGGGGAAGCAGGGGTGGGCGGCACATTGGGGACATGGCTGGGGGGTGGGGGGAGCGGCCAACGTGGCAGGGAGCTTTTGGGTTGAAAGACCCATTCCCAGGCAGATACGTGCGGCTGCTGCCGGTGCAATGGGGCGGGGGGAATGGTATGATAGTTTTTGTTATGCTTTGGGCATTTGTACTGCACGGCTCTAAACCACCTCCTGAGGCTCTCATTGCACCCTGCTGGGGGTGTTTTTTTGGGGGGTGTGCGTGTTATTAAATGTTAACAGGACTAAGAGAGAGGTTTGTTCCACAGCCTGGTGATAAAAATGAGTACATGAGGTATGGCAGGTCTCAGTTCAAACTGTTGAAATAAATTGTCATTATCCAATTCCTTGTATGAGGAACAAAAAAACCTGCAGGAGAGCACAAAAGGCACATTTCACAGTCACTACCAGCTGGGTGGTGAGGATGCTCGCTGGGCACTGGGGAGAGCTGACTTAAACTGATCCACATCCCATCCACGGCTGTAATCCTGCCCTGCTGTGGCTCGGGGTGATTCCCTCCACGGCAGCCTCTTCTCTACTGTGCATGGGAACAGTCTCAGGGGACACTGTGGGAAGGGAAAGCCATTTCCCCCCCCCTCCCCGCTAACAAAATTTGGGTGCAGCTTTAGCTGACAGCGATTTGAACTTCCCCCAAACCAAGAAGCTCGTGTACAGGCTGGAGAAAAAATGAAGGAATTCTCGAGCTTTCCAAAAGTGAATCCCCTCCTCTTGTATGACTCTTGCTCATGTTGAAAGAGCCAATATATTGGCTGCTAAGTAAGCCAAGTGCTGCTTTAGTTCCAATTTACATGTAGAAGCGGATGTATTTGAGGTGTGTGTGTAAATAGGGTAACTGCTCACTGGGTGCCCGAGCAGTTTGGTGCCTCTGTGCCAAGCGCTGGCTTTGATAGTAATTATTTCTGAGAGCTCAAAGGTGTCTCTTGCCTAGCGCGACAGATTTTGGTGGCCGTGTACAGCTGTCTCTGACACCTGCTGTATCTCAAAATGATGGTCACAGAAGAGGAAGAAGTTTTAGCAAAGGATTTGAGGGAAAGGAAACATATATAGAATTCACCGCAGTCTGCCCCAAAAGAAACCCTGATAATCCAGATATATTTTCTTTGTGCAAGCATATGCTGAGCGGCTCGGCGTATGCTGGCGCTTCGTGTGGCTGTGGTATCTCCAGCAGATCTGCTAAGCCTCAACAGACGCGTTTTGGCCAGCAGCTGGTGTTCCACGTGGCTGGGGAGGGCTGCGCCAGGCGAGCCGTGGGGTGAACGCTGGTTGAAGCATCCATTTCAGCTCTCACAAAGCCACCCAATTGCATGGTAATTAATCAGGGCTTGGGTTTCCCCCCTCCCTCTACAAAAGGAGCGTTTCAGACTGGGCATGGTCATCAGGATCTAGTTGTCCTTATCTCTGCAGATGGGGTGTGCTCAGAGAGCTGTGTCAGTCCCCAGGGGAGCATAACCATACCTGTGCACATAGCGTATCACTCGCTTTGTCTGGCTAATTAGAGGGGCATTGTCCCCGGTGAAAGGTCTGTTCTTTCATCTCATAAAGTATTCTTTTCAGGTCTCTACCTCAGCGTAAGGCTCGCTGGCAAACCAAGGGTGAAGCCTAGGGTAAGACCTGTTGGGAGCAGCGGTGATTTGCCACCCCCAGGAGGACGGTTTGCAGCATGGAGAGCAGGGATGAGTGATTGTCTCCTCCTAAAATAAGGAAGAAGAATCTTAGCAATGGGATTATCATTTTAGGAAAAATCTTTACCATTTTTGGCCACCTGGAAGTTGAAATGTTTCATGCTGAGCACAAAAGGTAGCTGAGCTGGAGCAAAATACTTGTTTTGTGCTTTAAGACGTGGGGACAAATGCCATACGCACGCTGCCAGCCTGGAGACCCCTCGAAGGGGGATCTATTGGAACAGAGGGACTCACCCCAAAATTAATAGTGTCAGCGTGAAAACGGGAGGGCTCCAGATGAGCCCTTGGGTTTGCCAGTGCGAGGGCATTTGTGCCTTTGCGCTGAAACAAGATTTGAATGGGATCTGCACCCTGGGGCTTTTCCTCCTGCTGAGGGTACATACAACATCCTGACTCCCCCCCAGAGAGGATGCCTTAGATATTTCTCTGCACCCCAGGGACCAGAAGATACACTCTTGTAATTGTTACCTTTGTCAGAACTACTTCAGTATTACTGGGTTTGGTTATGCCGGTTATTTCAAGTGCAGGGTGAGCTACAACTTGGATTAACTGCCCTTCAAAATGCCGTAGCGTTTCGTACAAGGAAGATGAAAACGCCAGTCATCGTGAGAAACGTTTGTAAAATGGCCATGAAACTGAAGCTGCTTATATTGCTGGTGGGGCAAACTGATGCCAGTGGCTCATCTGAGTTTAACTGACAAGAATATCCCAATCAGCCCGCCGAGAAGATTAAGCATTTGAAGTGACGTGACATAATCCCTGCATATCATGTCAGGAATTTGGGAGAGATTTTAGACTCAAATGCTCACTAGAAACTTCAGCATTAAGGTGGAGGTGCACAGATGTGATGTCTATTTTACGTATCTTTTTTACTCCTTGGGTGCCACACTTCAGATTTTGTGACTTTTTGGTGGCGTAACCATTTCTATGTTCAGCATGGGGTGCGACGTGTTACGTGGGAGAGACGGTGTGAGCCTCCCGCGCTGCCCTTGCAACAGAGTGAATATAAAACCCAATCCCAAGCTTGAAGTGAGGGGAGAATTGCCTCAGATTTCGGGAGGGTGTTGCAAGCCTGCTCCCGCGGTGCTGTCCGTAGTCAGCAGAGGATGTGCTCCAGGCTGTGGTCAAGTCAGTGTTTTCACCTTTAGCTCTAAGTGGCCTTTTTCTTTCCTCAATAGCCCCGAACAGTAGTTGTGTCATCCTTGCATATGTTTATCTATCGTAAGTTGAATGTCAAAGCTTTGGATTTCATCTTTGGTCTCTGGAAACATGAAACATATTTCAGGGAAAACAGCTGTGTTCCCTTCCGTGGAGTTTCACAACGGACGGACTCTGCAGAATAAGGCTTGTATTGTTGTTGCAGTCGCCGCTTTCTTTTGATATTTTCTTTTTATTTCCATGATGAGATTAAATTCTAGACACTGCTCCTTCTCTTGGGAATAGTTTTAAGGCAGCTCTCTTCACAGACCGAAATTATTCACCGAGAAGGGTTTTCTGCTGAGATGAGAACGAGTAGGTTGGATCCGGGACTGTTGTCATGGCTTGGAGCTCTTTGAAGCTCTTTGTCATGAATCATTAAAAAAGGCTGCAATAACACGGCGAAACGGAGAACTGACTCTTTGTGTAGGTGATCTGAGAATCACCTCTAGATATGCACAAAAGGATTAATCCTGCCTGTGGCTTGTTACATTGATAAAATAGTAAGTTGTGTTTAATTTCCTACTGACTCATTTCCTTGCGTGCTACAATTTACCGTTGCCTTTCACGGGCAAGTGCAGTTTGCACTCTGCACAATTTTCTTGACAGGCATCTAAGCTGAGAATGGTTGTAGGTATTTATTTTGCGCTTAATCATGTAGTGGGTTGTATGGCTTTTTTGCTACCAACCCTGATGCTTGCTATAGCGTAGGGGGAATAATGTGAAGGAAAGAAAGGCAATTTGTTTGATCTGACGCCCGTTCCTGGTAGTGCTGACCAAAGCCCTGAGCAGTCTCCGCAGTGGTGGGTGGGCTGAGAGCTCCTCAGGATGGGGATGGCACCGGCGTCCTGCCCTTGTTGTTGTGTTCTCCCTTTGCGGATTGGTTTTTAATCCTTGCTCTTGGGCTGAGAGGATGCTGTGTTGCTCCTCAGACGTAGAGTTGGGACATTGCACCAGCTGAGTAACACAAGGGCAATTGGATGGAAAACCTTTCTTACTGCCCCGGGATTAGAAACAAAGTGTGCTGTCCTGATCTGCTCATCACATCTCCTTCTGTGCATGGCTAGTTTTGGGTAATCTGTGGGCGCCAGCCTTTCGGATGAAAGGCTTTTGGGATAGAATAGAGTGTTACTGTATGTAATAAACTACAGGCAGCCTCTCCGTGTGCTATTGGTGCCACTCCTCTGAAAAGAAGTGGCTCCGCTGCCAACCCATCCACATTCAAAAGCCCAGGGAATCTGAAAAGCGAACCACAAGGTGTTTTGTTTTTGCAAAAGAGTAGGACCTAATGAGATCAGCACCTGAATGAGTTTCTAATCTGGTCCCAGGTGAGCTCGTACTGAGAAGGAGGGCTGTGGCAGCAAGAACCACACACTTTCAGACATGAGAAAATCCGTTCCTGGCACTTCTCCTTTTCATAGCTCGGCAGAGCTGGGCATAATTTCAAACCTTTTCAGGGACGGCAGGAACGTGCTTCATCTACAGTGGGGACGCAGCACATCCACCTTCGGTGCTGGTCACTGCAGGGCGAGGGTCCCTTGGGAGAGCTGGTGAGCACAAGCCTGCTGCAGGTGCCCACGTTGCAATGGTCTTGTGGGCCTTAATTCAGGGAAGCTGAGGTTGTGGGGGAGAGGGCAGTGATGCTTTGGGCCGTTTGTGGTGTAAGGGACTATTTACTGTGAGTTACAGTGACAGGAATAGAGCCCGTGTGCCCTGTTGGCACCCTGCATGGGAGGTGCAGCGCTTGGTGGCCAACGACCCCTGCAGCTGAGACAGCCCTGTGCCAGTGGATGTGGTGACAGGGACATATATCCAACTATCTGAGGACTTTTGCAAAGCTCTGGAGGTGTGGGGCTTTTCTCTTGTCTTTTAGGACGGGTTTTGCGTCAAAGAGATGAAGACATAAAATGTCTGATACATGCAAAATGGCAGAAGCAGAGCCATGCGGTGGGGGTCAGGTCCACCTCACTGCTGCCCTCCCTGCCTGCCTGCACTCCTCTCCTTGCTGGGGGCCCATCCAGGTCTCCCCCATGCTCTGCACCTCTCTCTACAGGTTTGCCACCTGCACAAAACCCCTTCTCCAGGCCACGCTGCGCTGTCTCTGTGCCAGGAGCACCCCATGGCCTGGTCCATGACCTAGCTGGTGGCATACAGGCAGGAGCTGCCCTGGGGACCCGAAGTATGAGGGAATGACTAGGAAGGGGATGAATTCACTGCTAGAAAGAGGCAATGACTACTGCAATGTCTTTTATGATTATTCTGTCTCTGGTTGCTCCTGGCTTCTCTTTTTGGACTTGTAGTTTCATGTTTCCAAAAAAACACCCCAAACCCAAAATTCTGTGGGTGTGTGAACACAGCACTCAATGGAGGGTCTCCTCTGCAGACTTTGGGAGGTTTCTTTCTGAGCTTGCTCCAGGGAAACTGCGAGCTGTTCACACTTGCCCAGTAACCACAGCAACGAAACCCCCAGAACAGAGAACTAAAGCCATTAGATAAAAATTCCCATAATTTAGAGTGATAAGTAGGGAGGTAAATCATCTCATGGCATCTCCTGTGGTGGCAGGCAGATGAAGCATGCAGAAGTGCTGGTGCAGTCGGAAGTGGGTGCATGCAGGCGCAGGAGTGCTGGGACCAAGCACCACGGCGGCACCCGGTCTGGCTTGGGCACGAAGCCGCGGCGTCTGTAGGTGCCTATGGGGCCCCGCAGGACTTCTGCCACCTCCGTAGCGCTTTCTGTAATGTGCAAAAAGCCCTCGCAAGCTTAACGAAGCCCTCTCTCCTGCAGACAGGGTGGGTGCTCCTCATCTCCGTTCATTTTCTGCTGAGCTGGGTGTTCGTAACGATGGGAATTTTTCCCATGCTGATTTCCCCCCTTGGGATAGAAAACATATGTAATGTCTTTAAAAATAAATAACATGAATGGCCTAACAATGCAGACTTTGAATATTTGATGGAAGATTAGTAGGCTGCAATCAATCATAAAATGAGGTTTTTCTTCTGAGTAATAAATATGTTAATTATTTTATCTACTCAGATAAAAGCTTGATTAGCATAGCACTTGGGGAGGGGTTTATAGCTGTTATTCCCAGTATTCCTAAGAAAAGCAATTCATATTGCAAATAAACCAGCTCGCATTTCTGCAAGCAAACCAAGCGACGTTCCTGCCAGCGCAGCCCCAGCCCGGCTGCAGCGGGGGCTGCTCTCTCTCTTCCACCTCCCCCTGCCCAGAGGGCTCTGCAGCATCCCCTTTCCCAATTTAACCAGGCTGTGCCCCTCTCCAGGCAGTCGTATCATTGATAAGGACTTGGTGGAGAATGCCTCGTTGTTCTGAGCTGGATTTGCCCACTTTTGGCAGTTTCTCCACCTGGTTGCGTGCTCAGGTGTGAGTCCTCCAGCCACCCACGTCTCCTTCGTATGTGCTGCGGGTGGGCTGCAGAAAAGCTGGGTTAAGCAATTCACAGCCCAGTTTGCCAGCAAATACTCTTACGTCCATCACTCCCCGTAAGCGCGGTGGTTTGGCCAGGGTTGCAGATCATCACAGGGTGAGACTGGGAAGGGAGACAGCGGGTGCCACTGTGCAGCATCCCCGTCCTCACGGCACCCGCTCCTGCTTGGCCAGTGCTGAGGGTGCCAGCACCGAGACTAGCTAAAGCACAGACAATTCATGCCGTGCGTCACTGCACTGTCACACCCCTGAGTAGGTAGATGTGAGCTATTTGGTTGGTTTTTTTGTTTTAATAACAGTCCAAAAAAATCACACAGGGATGGCACATTAGAGAACCAACGTGGTGAAGGAGCACTGTTTTTTGCTGTCAAAATTAAATGGGCGATCAGCTGGAGAACAAGGCAGGGCTGATAAAATCTGTAACACCAAGCACAAAGACGTTGTGGGGCTGCGCAGCGGGACAGGGACTGGCAAACCGGTGGTGCCGCCTCTGCTCTCTGTGAGCCGCCTTAGGTGTCTCCCCCAAATTCAGGGCTTTGCTGCTTTCACTCTTGGGGACAAAAATATGTCCGGCTCGTGATTCTTTCCAAAGGCCTTTGGCAGCCTCTCCTGGCAGTTGGCTGTTTCTGAAAAGGCAGGCAGTTGTTGCTAAAGCGATTTGGAAGCAGAAGTGGTGCTCTGGAGCCCTAATGCTGCAGGAGAGGGTTAGTGCCCGAGGTTGTCCCTGTTGCAGATGGAGCTGGCTTTGCACTAGCAGCCCACCTTTGAAAGAAGGAGCCAGGACACTCAGAGGCGTGCAGTACCGCTCTCTCCTTCTCTTCGTCCCCTGTGTCAGAGCATCACTCTGTCCCTGGGAAAATTTCGGAGAAACTGAGCAGCCATCACTTCTTTGGGTACATGCTAAGGACTATTCAAGTATCTGTCCCACTCCTGAGAGCTCCCCAAACCTCAGTGGCTTGAAAGAGAAGTTTCAAAGCCGCTAAATTTTATAGAAGTGGATGTGGCTTTACAGATGCTCTCTGAGATTAGGGTACCTAAGGGTTAATGTGAATTTCAATCAAGAAGACATTAAGAAGGGCAGAGGGAAAACAGATTAGCTGTCCTCTTGCCTTGCTCTATAAGATGAGACAATGAGAGAATGTGATGAGATCAATGGAAAAAATAAAAGGAAATGAGAAATCAAAGGAAATGCTGCTTTACAGGTTATTTCATATGGTGAATTGGGAAATTTTCCCTTCAAGGGATCAAATATTCTCTTATATTTTTAACAGAGCTGGATAACTCCTGACTGCAAAGATGAAACCTGTGATAGAGGCTTATCCCCTCAGGGATTCAGAAGGAAACGACCCATTTCAGGTAGAAGCACTGGGATGCTGCTGGATGTCCCCTCCCTTGATGCTCTTCAGAAACCATGCAGAGCTGCGGCGTCTGCCAGAGTGCGGCTTGCCGCAGGGTTCGAGGTCTGGTTTATTGGAGCCCCGAGTCCAGGGACATCGTAACAACTATGTCAACCGATCGATACTAGCGTCGGACAGAGGCTGAGCTGCGCACACCTTCCTTCTCCAGGCCCTTTAACAAAACAGCACTGCAGATGCTCAAGACCAAGAGAAAAGGATCTCCTTTCCTCCCTTTCAACACTTCTGCAGCGCTTCTGCAGTCACAGTCCTCGTGCCTTTAAACAGATTCTTTCTGGGACTTCAGATTCGCCGCGGGCTTTGCCGTGTTCTAGCGGACTTGCCCTCGTAAAGTACTTTGACAGGAGGACTTTCCATGAGGCCTCATCCCCGGCAGTAGCTCTGGTGCCCGCATTTCCCTGGAGGCCAGATGTGGGGCTGTTTCTTCTTTTAAAGAAGAAGAAACAGAAGAAGGAACAGGCTGCCCAGAGAGGTTGTGGAGTCTCCTTCTCTGGAGACATTCAAAACTCGACTGGACACGTTCCTGAGTGATGTGCTCTAGGTGGCCCTACTTTGGCAGGGGGAGGTTGGACTAGATGATATTTTGAGGTCCCTTCCAACCCCTGTAATTCTGATGCTGTAAAGCAGATTGCTGTGCCTGCTCCGCAGCTCCGGGGCAGCGCTGCGCTGTGCATGTCTCACACACTTCCACAGCTGCTTCTGCAACCACCACACCTCTGCCCAGCCGGACATCAACGTGAAAAGTCTCGCGCTGGAGACTGAAAAGATGATCTCCGTGTTCTCGGGTAGAGGGGCGGTTGCCCTGTCCTCTTGGCACTGGCAATCAGTGGCTGGTGATCCACCCGGCGCTGGCCTCCCATCAGCGAAGATTCCAATTTTTCGCGGCCGCATGCTGCTGCCCCTTGGCACCTCCCCTGCGTGTGCACGAACGGTCCGGCTTTGCTCCTGCCCTGAGGTACCAGCCCCGGGCCTGAAGTCTCGAGCAGCTGGCTGGCAGCAGGCGAGCGCTGCCTGAGGCCAAACTGCATCATTTATCTTTGTGCTACCGTTACAGTTTCTCAGGACTGAGGTCTCCCTAATTAACTCCTTCACCGTCATAAATTCTTCATGAGGATTCGTATCTCTGGTGCTTTGCGTACGTTTGCTGGTGTTATCAGCTAGATTAGGCACTGGTTTCCCTTCCAAGCATCTCTGTAGGCTTTTTTTCCCCCCTTAGCAATGACTTTGGCTGCACCACGCGTCACCTCTTCCCCTTGCCATAGTTAACTTTCCACATATACGGCGTTTTGGTGACACAGGAGCCACATTTCACTACCTGAAAGGAAGTTGTGGTGAGCTGGGGGTCGGCCTCTTCTCGCAGATAACCAGTGACAGGACAAGGGGGAACGGCTGCAAGTTGCGCCAGGGGAGGTTCAGGTTGGAGATGAGGAGAAAATTGTTCTCGGAAAGGGTGGTCGGGCATTGGAACGGGTTGCCCAGGGAGGTGGTGGAGTCACCATCCCTGAGGGTGTTTAAGGAAAGGTTAGATGTGGTACTTAGGGACGTGGTTTAGTGGGTAATAGGTGGTGGTGGAATGGTTGGACTGGATGATCCTTGAGGTCTCTTCCAACCTTAATGATTCTATTCTATTCTATTCTATTCTATTCTATTCTATTCTATTCTATTCTATTCTATTCTATTCTATTCTATTCTATTCTATTCTATTATTATTTTAGCAGTAAGAATACCTCCATTTCAATAGCAGGCAGTTCAAACTCCAAAGCTGATTCCCCCCCCCCCATGAACACGGAGAACAGGAGAAAGCTTTTAAACAGCATCGCTCTCCGTGCCTGCGAGCGGTGGGTGCCAGCAGAAAGGAGGCCAGCTCCGAACAATCCCAGCCTTGCCCCACGCTCGACTTCCAGCGCTCGCCCGTCTTTTGTTTTGATATCTTATACCCGGGGTGTTCTGTTCTCTCTAATTGCGTTTAGTGCCTGGCTTGGGAAAGGCTGTTCTGCCGCGAATGCAGCTGTGCCCCCGCTCCCCGCGCAGCCCACCCCTTCGCTCCGAAGCTGTCAGGTGGGACGACTGCCTTGCGGGGTCTGTTTTTGCCAAGGAGACATTGAAATTATTGGCCGGTTCTTCAAAGATCTGCAGCGGCTCTTGATGTTCCTCACCGGAGAAGGGCAGCGGAAGAAAGTCGCCTGGGAAACGCTCTCCGGAAGTGAAAATTGAATTCTTTAATGCTCTTGAATAGCAAAATACAGTTTCTAAGTATGAGAAGCAGCCCACACAGCCTTTAGACATGTTTGTACCCAAACAAACCCACGTTGTACCCAACGTGCTAATTTCTTTAGCGCGTAAATAGCTCCAAATAAGCTGTTGGGTAAGGCTGGCTGCAGAAAGGGGAAAAAAAAGAGGATAGGTTTGCCTTTCCCACAACACTAGCCTGATCCTGTATCCACGGTCATGCTAGCTGGCTGGGAGGATTATATCAGCCAAGAACCTAATTACTAATTTGCTTTGTACGTATAGGACAGGATGACCTTGTTTTTTCTGAAGAAGCTCTTACAATGGTCCAGTTCAAGCTAAGTGACCATTTCCCCCCTTCACCCCCATAATTACGTCCAAGGGCATTTGCAGTTACGCTGACTTTCTTAGGACTTTCTCTTTTATTTCTTTTGTGAACTCTGGACGCAGCAACAGACAGCTGAGGATATAGCACACCAATGTCATTTTAAAGCCTCTCACGTTAACTTTCATGCACCTCTGGGCCTGCCTCTGTCTACTGACTATAACCAACATCAGGGATTTCCATTCCAGCCCTTTGCTTCATCCCTGGCCTAGTGTGAATTTGCTTTGGCGTTACACTTGGAGTTGCAGAGATGGGAATCTGGCTGATGAGACCAGATGGGGAAAAAGGTGCTGTAATTGTTTTCTCAACGTCAACAACTTGTTGTTTTAAGGTATAATTTGTGCTTCTGTCTACACAAATCCATCTGGGGCTCAGGCATGATAAGACAAGTTGATCTTTAACATTCTTTATCTTCTATTTCGTGCTGCTAGGAGACAATTTCCAGGGTGAGGCAGCTGCATTTTGCACGTAGTCTTTCTCTAGCAAATGCAGCCGTGATGTACGTTAGGTCCAAATTAGAGGATTCCCTGGCATTGTGGGAAAAAAGGAAGGAACTGGTAGAAGTTTAGCCTTTAGCTAAATGCCCTTTGCTTTGTTTTCTCTAGCTTCAAAG
This sequence comes from Psophia crepitans, assembly GCA_013399095.1. Classification (NCBI taxonomy): domain Eukaryota; kingdom Metazoa; phylum Chordata; class Aves; order Gruiformes; family Psophiidae; genus Psophia; species Psophia crepitans. The sequence goes on along the minus strand of VWZZ01004208.1, from coordinate 1,092,355 downwards.
GGAAAAAAGAGCAAATGTTTTCTGCAGTGCATTGGCATTTGCTGTGGTTGAAACCGGGAATATTAAAAATGAAATCAAATCTATAGATAGCTGTAGTACAAGTGTTCACAAAGGAAAGTCGGAGTGGGAAGAGAAGCAAAACGACAACTGCGGTGCAAATTACAACAATCCTAATGACTGAGGCAGAAATTAGGTCTGCTTCTGTGCGCACAGACCGCGGTGGGGAGTTCCTACCTCCGCAATGGCCCGGGGAGCCCAACACCTCGCCGCCACACAGGGCAGGGCCGGCAGGTGGTTTAATCTATTTATTCTTCAAAAGGGTCCTCCAAGTGCTCTTCAGGCCCAGCTCTTGCTTTGTAGTGTTCTGCTTTTCTGCTCTTGAACATCTAAATACCCAGAAGGCAACACCTAAACGTCCAGCTACGCTGGCTTGTGGTGGGCACGGAGATCACTCGGTGCCGCTCCTTACCAGGACTAAGCAAAAAGATGCATTGAAACCAATTTCTTGCTTAGATGTAAATATTCACCTCTCTAATGTCACCACGAGTAGTCTCATTTGCTCAAAATCAGATGAAAAACAACTAAGCAAAAAAACTAGAAGCAAAAATAGCGATTTCCCCTCTCTGATTTCCACGGTGGAGTTTGTGGGGTGTGGGATTGATAGAGTGTTGCGCACCATTTGGGGAATGCTTTGAACAGCATGAACCACATATCAGATCTTCAGGACATGGAAGTCAGCGTGACTCCATTGGTTGAAGCTCCACTACAGAATGTTCTGGTTCTTTTCAGTGCATAGTTTTAACAAACACAGTGGCCAAATACTGTGTCTTTTTCCCTAATTTGTTCAAGATGTGTGCTATAAATCATCCCTGACTTTGACCCATGAAGGAAAACTGACTTGACAAATCCCTTTCTGTATTCATTTTTGTCTAAGCATTATTTATGACAATGGGTAGGTTGCTGATAGCTCCGGCCATTGTTGCCCAGGACCCTGCGGGCTTGGTATACGTTCAGCCTGAGTCCGTGCAGATGCCTTTCCTTGGCTGGTTGTGTCTCATGTTAAGACCTGTGTCTTATACTGAAGAATTTAATTTATTAAAAAACGCTTTGTAATATAGTAAGACAGATGTCAGCTATGTTAAATACCTCCATAAATTTTGCCTCTCTTGGGCAGATTAAACGTGCAATTATTAGAGGCATGATGAAAGCATCCTGCACCAAAGCGGCATTTTAGTAACCTGATAACGTGAACAGTTTTTGTGATGCCTCTTACGGAAATGAAGTTACGTGATTGCACTGTGTCTATCTTCTCCCACAATAAATATTTAAACTTGGTCGCTATTTCCAGCTGAGCGTGACGGAGGGCTAATGTCACACAGGCCATTTGTGACGGGTTGCAGGCTGGGCACCTGTATCTGGCGGATCTTTTCGGTGGCATGCAGGAGATGGGGAAGGTCTGAAATCACTGTTCAACACCACTGTGCTATGCACGTGGGTATTCGCCTCCGCAGGAGTTTGAAGTACAGCCTGTGGCCCTGCCTGGAGCCTTCCTTTAGAGAGGTGGGGGCTGCAAGGGCTAAAAAAAGCCCTAAGGACTTTTTCTGCATTCATTTACGCTTTCCTGCCCCTACAGAAAAATTTTCTTCTTCAATTCCCAGGGTTGTATTCACAGGGTTGTATTCACATTTCTTTGCTTGTCTCCACCCTGTCACTGCCAGATTCCCCAAGCTCCCAGGGCTGTTTCCAGCCCGCACGATGCTCGAGAGCTGGGGTCCTGGGCTGGCAGCACAGCGCCCCGGGACAAACTCAGCTTGGGGCACAGCCCGGGGCCATGGCTTCCCATCCCCAGCTTGCGGCTCGGTGTGGAAATGACATGCTGCTCTCTTGTCTTGCTTTCCCTGTCTGTAAATTAGCAATGCAAATTAACTTCCAAAAATAGCTGGAGGGTTAATGACTTCAAACAAAGATTGTAAACTTTTTTTATATATATATATATACAGATATAGATAAATAAATATTCAATATAATTACTCAGATTGAACATGAGCCTTCCTTAGAGCAAGCAAACATCTGTTCCCCAAGACACAGACTCACAGTAGCCTAGTATTAAACTAGTATTATATATAAAAATATAATATAAATATAGAAGTATATAAAAATATATATTAAAATATATATATGTGCAGGTATCACAGCCCCTTCCCAAACCGTGTGCCTGGGTTTCTTTCCCAGTGAGAAACAAGGTGCCTGGGGACAGGGAAGCAAAGGTGGAACATTCCCATCTGGGGCTGGGAAGCGCTGCTGAATCCTGTACCACGGGCTTGTGGGGGCAAAACTGCACGACTGGTTCTTTTAAAAATCCCACTGTGGATTTTCAAGGCTTTGAAATAATTTAAACAGGGTGAAATTTGCACAGTCCATGTGATAGCCCCAGTAAACATCCTTTTCCTCTCTTGGCGTGCAGGAGTTACCCGCGCTGTGGCTCTGCCCCCACGAAACGCCAGCCAAGGGGGGAACCTAACGGGTGGTGGTGGGCGTTTTCTAGGGTCTAGTGGGTTCTGACAGGCATGATTTATCTCTCTCTACTGCAGGGCGAGAGAAACTGGCCCCACGCCTCTATTTTCCCGTCTCTAACACAACCTCATCCGGCTTTTGCGTTTTGTCCCGCTGCCAAGCGCTACGTAAACCAGCGCAGCGCCGCGCTGCCATTAATCACCAGAGCCTTTCCCCGGGCTGCGCTGTGCGTCCTTACAGGCTATAACCTCCTTATCATTCACACATAATCTTGTTAGGGCTTTATACCTACTTGCATGATCCACTTATCAGCCAATAAATCTAAGCAAGGCCAAACAGTGGGCAACGTGAATTCACCATTCCCTGGTGAAAATTTCCCAGGCACTACCTTGGGCTGTGTCACCAGGGCAGTTTCTAAACTATATTTTTGCAGCGATGCTTAAAGCAAATACACCTCACCCCAGCTGTCCCCCCATGAACCTCATTTATTTTTATTCCCCAGCCGTTCCTACTTGCTGTTTTCACCTTGAGACGCTTCCTGTACAACCACCCGCCTTTCATAAATGGTTCTGTGGGCAATAAAACACCCTGCCCTCTCCCTGAGCCCCGTGGGCACGGGCAGAGCAAGCTAAATTCCAGATCTGCGTTTCTGAGCCTTCCCGCTTTCCTTTGCCTTGACATGTTTATGCTGGATTTCAGGCCAAAGGTAGGATTTTAGGAGAAAGTTGAGTTTTATTCTAAGATTTAAAAAAATCCAGATTGGAGCGGGCTCTCCATCACCTGGGTCAACATGTTCATGCTGAGGTTTCAGAAAAAATCCCCCAAACAATCAAAGCCGGAATCGTCAAGCAATGGCAGTTTTCTGTGGGTTGCAGGCGAGCTAGGAGCTAAGCTTTAAGTGGCAGATGAAGAAGTTCATTGCAGTAGTTTTGAAATATGGACCTATAAATCCCCAGTTTTCTACATGCACAGCCAAGCATATTCCTGTATATTTATTTTGTTGAATGTTAAGTGGATCAATTTTACTGGGGTTGGCTTGATTTTTTTTTCCAGTGGAATTTAATTCAGCGTAAACCTTATTACTTAGTCTTTTTGTTCATATTTCCTCATTTAGATGCTTGTGCAGGGAAAGGTTGGGAGCAATCAGAAAATACTGAAAGCAAAATAAATGTTCTCTAATCTCTCTTCAAGCCCAGGCTGAAATGTTATTAGTACTTTTGGGCTTGTCTGGATTAGTTTCTTAAGAAGCTGAAGCTGAACAGATCTAAATAGATTATTAATTTAGTAAAACACGACCTCTCCGGGGACTGAGCCAAACGAGTTTCACGTTGCTTTGGTTTTTTTTCCCCACATACACACAGGTTTCTGGGGGGGATGTGGCCCTCCTTTCAGCAGGGAAGCACCAGTCATGTGGGCAGCACGTGGCAGCAGCAGGCGATGGGGGCCTTCAGCCTCTCCTCCTCCTCCTCACCACGCTCCTTGCTGCGTATTTGGTTTAAGAAGTGGGAGTTGGAAACAGCTCCTGCGTCACTGCCTCTACCACAATGTCAATTTGAATCTTAGCTTATGGTGATGGATATTATTACCCTTTTCAACCAGAGTAATTCCTTAATTCCTCTGAATGCCTTTACCCAGTGAAGAGATGCTGGTGTGGAAAAAAAGAAAAGGTGTTTTTCTGGGGTGTTTGTTTGAGAAGCACACAAAGGCTTGTTTCTTTGAAAAGGGGAGAAATCTGTAGCAGGTTCAAAGGTTTTGTAGTCGGGTTTCTGGGCTGGCAATGCCGCAGCCTTCCTAAGTCACCTGGGAGAGGAGAGGGCTGAGCCAGGAGCAGTATGGGATGGGGCAAGGAGGGAGTTCTTTGTTCTTGTTTCTTGTAGTACAAGGGCACGGGGCACACAAAGGCAAGCTTGCTTTAAATGGAAAAAATTGTTTTAACTTTGCACCTCATGCATAGATTACTGACAGCAGTCATGGCCACGAGGGTATAAAACGGTTGGAAATGGAAGTGGACAGACCTGAGAGGATGGTGATAATTGACTATCACCGATGTTGGTCCAGATTAAAGCTCCAGAAAGCACCCAGTGAGTGTTGGCTGAATGCTGGGCGACTGTATTAACAAGTTTTCTACCTCCTGCTCGTCAATCTTGTCAGGTCAGTGGGGTGCAGCCTGCCCTGTGGGTGTGACTCTATGCACAGGCAGTGCAAGCCATGGGAAAAAATGCAGTTCAGTGCCATGCTGTACCTCATGCCCAAGGAGGCCATAAAAGGATTGGTTGCTCAGTGGCGTTACATAGAATCATAGAATCTTTAAGGTTGGAAAAGATCTCTAAGATCATCAAGTCCAACCGTCAACCCAACACCACCGTGTCTACTAAACCATGTCCTGAGTGCCACGTCTACAAGCTTTTCGAACCCCTCCAGGGATGGTGACTCCACCACCTCCCTGGACAAACTGTTCCAATGCCTGCCCAGCCTTTCAGTGAAGAAGTTTTTCCTAATATCCAACCTAAACCTCCCCTGGAGCAATTTGAGGCCGTTTCCTCTTGTCCTATCACTAGCACTATTTGCTATTTAAGCCACTTCCATCACATGTTGTAGGCTTCACCCATCACTTGAAGGAGGACAGAGGAAACAGAGCATTGCCCAGAGAAAGCAGGCAATGAGCAACGCACCGTGCTGGCAGCGTTTCCTGCACCTGAGCTATACTTAAATTAAAAAAAATGGTCCTCATAGTCAAGGAATTTAGAGTTAATAATCAAATATGTAATAAGCAAGGAAGGGATGTGACTAAATGGGTTTGGCTGCTGGAGGAGCACATAAATAAGAGCAAACTGGCTCGATGGTCTCCCTCTTGCTGCAAGTGACAGGCGGCCAGCTCCTGTTCCGGCGTCCTTGGTACTTCTCCAGCACAGCCGCACGGCTTCTAGCGGCGTCGCTGCACCGGTGTCACCGGGAGTGCGATCTGGCTCCGCATGTCCTCCGCCTGAGGAAAGCCAGCCTGTGAGACGCGGTGGGTCCGTCCCCCCTCTCTCCGACCGCGGTTGATTGCAGCATCTGGTTATAAGTGTGAAAGTAATTCCTTGTGGGCTTTAGTATTGGTGGTAGGAAAAAGATTGTGTTTTGTGAGGTTTCCGTAAGTGACACCTGCACTTCAGCAGCTGAAATGCCCCGAGGCGGCTCGCTTCTCATTACTTGAGGGGTTTTTTTAACCCTTTCCACAAGGATGGCTCCTGTGGCTGTGGCGCGATGGCAATGTTTGGCATTTAGGACTGGCCTTATGTGTTGATCAGCAAGTGAGACTGAATTTAAGGCCCATTTCCCTCCTTTCCTCCCAAATAACTTGTTTAGGATGGATCAGGTTTTGGAGGTGTCTCTCTCACTCCCCGTTGCCTGTTGAAGGACTCTGCAGGGAGAGCTCAAACACCACCATGTCCTTGCTCAAAAAGTCTCTTCTTAGGTTCCTTACAGAGCCAAAGCTCCCACTGAACAGCTATTCACTACGTAGCAACAGGTCAAAATCTCAGGGGTTTAGGTCACTCCATGGAAAAGAAAACCTGGTCACGTTTAGGGACAAAATATTTTCACAATTGCAATGAATCTGCCAAAAAAAATACATTTAAGGTATTAGGGAGGAAATCAGAATGAAACTTTCTTGCTGAGATCAGAATAGCAAAGCCTGGAAACATGAAGCAATTTGTCTCTTGTATGAGCCACGTCCAGAATCAGCAGCAATAAGTCTCAGCTTAAGCAAACAGCAAAATTTTCTCAGTTCTTTTTCTGTTTCCATAGTTTTTGGTAGGAAAATGGAGTTTACACATAACCCTGACATTGTTAGTATCCTTCCAGCTGCTTTCTATTTGTGTGAGCGTGTGTGTCATATTTATCTTGTACTCTTTAAATAACCACAATTTCATTAGTACCTCCTTATAACCTCTCTAAACATAGTACTATTTTGGGAGGAAGATGACAATTTTGCGTAAGAAAACATGGAGTGCTATACAAAATGTGAAAGGAGGGGAAGGGAATGATGATAAGTGGAGCTGAGCAGAATGTTTCCGGACAGTTTTCTGAAGGAAAATGTCCCTTTGTAAAATCAACGTTTACAACGGGCAAATTTCAATGCTGTGAAGTACTTTCCATTTCCTTTTAGAAAAATCAAATTGATTTTCTCATCTTACTGGAAAGGCACTTCTCAATTCTCTTTCTGCGTACTGGCAGGAGGCAACGTGAGTAAAGGTCTTCTAAGCGAGTGTGTAAAAATAGTAAAATAATCACTCTCTGTGCTCCTAAAATAGAATTGGTTTAGTATATATTTTTTGTTCAGGTTTTACTTTATGTCCCGATGTAGGATGAACTTTTTTTGGAACGTTATAGAGCTTGGTGGGAAAGAAGTTCCATATTCTCGTGTTAAAATAAACACGTAAAGATGGATACTTATTTCCTATTTTTAATAATAATACCTCTACATGGTAGCAGGGGTGGGCTATGCCCCACGCTATCTAAGCATTTAACCCTGTGCACAACTTTCAGCATCCAAATGGACTTTAAACTATTTCTGTGTTTAGAGCATCGCAAAAATCTGGCTAAATCTGGCCCCAGACGAGTGTTTTTCTGGTTCAGACCGAAATGACCAACTTGACGTATGGATATAGCGGTTTGATTTTTGCCTCCCCCTAATATTTCTAGGCATAGTAATGGGGGACATCGATACAATTAATGCAGCAGTAAGATTATTGTCCAGTTCCGGACTTTTCAGGGTTTTTTTTTTTTTGATTTCTGAACAGGCTTCCAGGAAAACACATCTACATTGCTGAAGGTATTGCTATGATTCACGACTCCTTCATATTTTCCAGTGAAAAAGGGCTTAATCCATTTAAGTCCCTTCAAAATTAATTGGCATGTTTAGCAGTTTCCAGTAATAAATTTTATTACATCTGTTCCATTGTTTCCTGCTGAAAAGTTGTTTTGATTTTAATTTGTTTCTGATGATTCCCCCCAGCCTCCGTTTGGGGAAATCATTCCCTTTTAATTCGTTTCGTTCGGAGCCTGGCTCCGCTGCCGGCGTTTCCCTCCGCTCGGGCTGCAGCTGCCTTCGCCGCACCCGCGGGGACGGCGGCAAGCACGTTCACCGAAAAATGTATCGTGGTGCCATAATGTGATAGGGTATGAGTTTCTCTAGGCAACAGCTGAGCCAAGGGTCATCATCAAAAACTGGTGCTTTTGGAGCAGAGCAGTCTTATTTACACAAATTTTCTGAATTTTCTTTATATGGCTCTGCTCACCTTCCCTGCATCCCTAACTGCTGGGTTTGTGGTGGGAGCGGACACAGCTTGGCCAACACCTACTGCACTGCTTGTGGAATATGCAGAAGTTCTCTTTAAATGATGGCCTCGAGGTATTGCTTGGTGTTTTCTGTGTTGAAATACGAGACAGGTGAAAGCTGCGTGTGCCGTCCCTCGGCTGGTGGCTGCAGGGTTTCTGATGGCGTGGAGGCGCGCGAATAAATCTAGTAATTGATGGGCACATTTCTGGTGTCGAGGATCACTGCAAATCTCTTCCCAGAGGAAAACAAATCACTGGTTGGACCTGTCAGCTTTCAGTCCCGACGCCTGAGGTTTGATTACCTGAAGCTATTCTTTATTTTTCTCATTCATACAAGTGTGTTGCAAAAAACACTGAGTGACTTGGTAAGGTTCTTCATCCATGGGAAAGTGCTACAGCAAACCTGAGTTACGTACTAATTAACTGGTGGTTGTGATGGCTTTTATTTCACTACTTAACTGCCCAGGGCTTTTCTAAATTCGTCTTTGGTGAGCTTAGAACTGGAGTAAAACACATACTGTGCGTGGAGGGTTTCCTCCTTACATGTTCACATTTTAATTGCATTTCCCACCAACACATCCTGCTGTGGAGTTTTTCATCATCTCAGGATTTCTTGTGAAATTTTGAATTGCTGAGAATGTGCTTGGGATGCTGTGGGCCGGGAAGGTCCCCTCTGCTTTTTCGGTGAGGAGCGTGAGGGGTCCAAGGACCAAGCTGGTCAAAAATACGTTCCCTGAACTGCAGAGGAATCGGACCTTTTCCCACCAAGCCCTGGGCTCCCAGTGTTAGCAGTGCAGCTCTCTGATGATTTATTTTAGGTCAATTCCTGCTGGTGGTGACAAGTGACTTTGGGTGATCTGTGTGCTTAATATAACAAGCAGAATCCATAGGGAATGTTATTTATTTTGAGTTATAGATTGGTTAGTGACTTCGAGGTCTTGCCATGCACAACTGGAATACAGATTTGAGCAAAACCACATACACATGTATTGTCCGCAGTCCATTCCTAAGAATTTGGTCGTATTATCTTTTTCCTTTACAAAGTGCAATACAGCTGAAACTATTGACATGGCAAAAACTTGAAGCATCTATTAAGGCTTTTTAGCTTCTTCTGGGATCCTTAGAATAAATTAAACGATAGTTTGTGGAAAGGTATCATGTGAATTACAGACTCCTACTCACACAGATGACTGTTCAGTCAAAGCAGCATGGCCCACACGCTGCCAGGGCTGTGCAGAAGATGTTTTGATTTTCATGCAGAGCTGGGGAACTAAGCAGTAGATTGGGAGCAAAACACAGTAGGTTTTTGTCCACAAAAGCAGATTTTCCAATGGGACTAAGCATCCTGAAGTCATCTGCTCCAGTGGGCACTCCGGTGACAACATGCTGGTACCTTCTACAAACCTAAACTTTGCTAGTGCGTCTACACACAGGCAAACCCACCCAAATCAAGTGAAGTGTTTTTGCTTTTTTTGGAAGTAATTTCTGTCTCTGTTCATCTCCACCCCAGAGTGAGCTGCACTGTCCTCACTGGCTGCTCTTCAGGGTTGAGCCTTGGGTGCTGTGTTACAGAGGTGCATCATTAGTCTTTCCCGCTGAACATCTGGTCCTGCTTGCTGTTACTATCCTCCATCCAAACTTTGCAAATGTCTTTAAGTACTTTGGAGCGCATGTCGCTGTGCGGAAGGGACAAGCACCTTGATGAATTGCATCACGTGCAGTGGAGCAGCGGAAATGGCCGGTAGATGAGGCAAGTTTCACTGAGGAAGACAGAAGCAATCCGGATGAGAAATTGGAGGGGTGAGGTGCCTGCAGATGCGCACCGGCCCCTGCCGAATAGCTGGGGTAGCCTATTGCCCATGGACAAACTGGGAGAGGTTTCTAGGACAACTGCTGGGCTTTGGGAGCAGGGAAAGAATGGAGCCAAATCTTAAAGTCAGATGAGGAGAAAATGAGTAACATCTGCTGAGACGTGTGAAAGAGCCATTTGTGCTCACTGCAACCCGAAGCGTTTCTCAAGCAGCCACCGCAGGCATGGGCCAGGCTCGCTGTCCCCACACACATGCTGGCTGGCGGAGGGGGTCATTAGGGATGATTTATGTGCTCGTTACAGCCACAGCTCCGGACACTGCCCTGTGCTTCACCGGTACATCCCCACAAGGCCTCGGCACCCATACGGGGACTTTGTTTCACCTCTGTGTATTCATAAAGAAAAGCCTCTGTCCTGTCTGGAGGCTGCAGAGAGGTGAGGTCCTGAGGATGCCACTGCTGTGCATTTATTAGTTGTATTCACGGGTCATCAATAACTGTTTTCTGCCATTCTTTCACTCCTGCTGTCCGACTTCGTGGGTGCACAGAGCTGCACGTCCTCTGCATCTCCCTGGGGCAGCCCTCTCCCTCCTGATGCTAGGCGTGAATTTCCCCTTGACTTTGATGGGGCAAATAACTCTCCCTGGTTCTCTTGCCTGCCCCTCTGCTATTTTAACATATCAGCTTTTTGTCTCTAATTAGGCTATTTTCTGCAATGCAGAATGTTGTTGGAAATGTTCGAGTCGGAGGTAGCGAACAGTCCAGAAGGATTGCACCTGTGGTGGCTAATCAGTGGCCGCTTCAGAGAGCTGAAATTAGGAAAGCACACAAAAGAGTGAGCAATTTGGAAAATGAGGATGAGCGGCCCTAAATTTCTAAGAGCAATTATGTTTTCACAGCTGTGCTGGTTGCCCCAAATGCATAGAAATCAAGTCAAAACCAAACTCCTTTAGCTCAAAGAAAATTAACCTTCATATTTAAACTCAGTGAGAAGTAAACTTACTTTCTCTTCGTATGAATAATACAGTCCTGACAAAATGTAGTGGCAAGTTATGTTGTAATTACATTCTTTGAATTAAAGTTTGTCAGTCCAAACAAAATAAATAGAAATGCAGGCAGGGCAACAGATATATTATACTTGGAATAAAATTTGGCCCTGGTATATTGTTTTCATGCTGAAGCTATGCCAAAGTTAATCTACTGTAATTGCGTCTATCGCCAGCTTCTAGTATAAATAAAGGAGACAGCCCAAGAGCTGTTGATATAATTCTTTCGTTAACATCTTGTTGCCACCATGGAAGGAGTTGGCCAGATCTCACTTCTCAGGGATCAGACCAAGAGTTACTGAATTACTCAATAACTGTAAATTTTACTTTGAAGGCAGCCAGTGAATGTTTCCCTGCAGCTCCCACTGCCACTGATAATAAAGATTTGTTGGGAGGAGGAATGCGAGAACGGTTCCCTTTTTAACTGCAGGGAGCGTTTGGGGTGGGCAGTGGGGGCTGATGGGCCATAGCTGTGTGGGATGGGGATAAAGCAGGAACAGTGTTTGCTCTGAGGGGCTTATAGAATAGAATAGAATAGAATAGAATAGAATAGAATAGAATAGAATAGAATAGAATAGAATCATTAAGGTTGGAAGAGACCTGAAGGATCATCCAGTCCAACCGACCCCCCCCACCTATTACCCACTAAACCATGTCCTTCAGTGCTGCATCTAACCTTTCCTTAAACACCCGCAGGGACGGTGAGTTTGAGGGGGGGATCCTCAGGAGTTAGGATGAGCAAAGGCACACGATAAGTGCAGCTGCTCTGCACCAGAGCTTGGCTTAGACTGGGAGCTGGGTTTAGTTTGAGCTATTCCTTTACCCTAACAGCATCTTTTTGGCTAGAAAAAGCTGAGGATCAGTAGGTGTTTCTGATAGAAAAGGCTCTCTACAGGATGATACAAGGAAAGAGAGGGAACTGTTTCTTACAAGGGTGGGATTTAATCCCATGTGCTTAATCTTTAAGCATGCTTTTAAGAGAGTCGCTTCCCATCTGGCTCTGCCCTGCCCACCCTTTGCAGAAAAGAGGCAGTCCACGGCTTCCCCCCATCCAGCTCAGCACCCTTGGGTGCCTGGTGTGCCAGCACAGCGTCTCTGGGATACCCTCTGCACCCTCCTCACATGTTCTTTGACTGTCTTTAAGAGGTGCCAGATTTTCTTCTCTTTTGCTGCCTTTCTGCTAGTCCCTGCTGTTCCCTTTCTTCCTACAGACTGCTTTTTGGATGTTCAAGGGTTTTCTCTGAACAAGGTATTTAATTACAGTGAGCCAAAACTCACGCTGGCCGTGGGGTTAGGAAGCATGACTGGCTGGTGGTGCCTCAGATTTGTGGGATTCTTCTGTCTCAAGGGTCTCAAAAAGCTTTTCAAAGCATGACCTAATCCTGTGCCAGGCAGTATACAACACTGGTTTGGGGGTGTCCCAAAATTAGCTTGTCTTAATTTCATGATGTAATTTTAAAGAAAGGTGCTGGGGAAGATGGGGGAACGGAGGTCTCTCAAATCTACATGTGTCACTAATGTAATAGAAGTAGAGAAAGAAAAAGTTTGACCCACATTCCTAAAGTTATTAAGAAGTGAAAAAAAATCCTCTCCTATGCTTGATACATTTTTCCCCAAGTGACTATTACTTGTTTCTTTGCATCCAAAATAGGAAATCATCAAAATTATGAAATCCAAAGGAAACAGAGAAACTGAGTAGGTAGGACAGGGTACTGAGGAAAGGTTAAATCCTTTAGCAAACCTCGTCTCCTTACACATAATATGAAATATTCCAGGTTTGATCATCTGCAGCTTATTTTATGTTCTTTACAGTTCATTGTTTGCTCCATTGGAAAAAGTTTTAATTTTTTTAGCCTGTCCCTATGTGAGATCAAATGTCCATCAGTGTTCTTTCCTCTCTTTCCTAGGGGCTGAGTTCCTTTGGCTGTTTCCTGGGAACAGTATTCAGGGGAGACCCATTCATTTAAAGGTGCTTCGTGGTTATAAAGGAAGGGTTAAAAAATATTCCCTTCCCCATTAATTTTGTATGCATTTGTCCTGGTTTCAGCTGAGTTGGACCAAACCCTGTCTGCTGGCTCTGGCTCCCTTTATATTCTGGACCATTATTTTTGTCCACATTTCATCTAATGCATAAGCATCTCATGAAAATATCAAAAGGATACGGTCCTGCCAATGAAGACCTTTCGTTCTGCTCTGAAGCACTCTGACACGAATGTAACGTAAACCCAAGGAATGAGGTTGGGTAAAGCTGCATCTGTACAGTCACATTTTGACTTAATATACGTACAACTGGGAGCCTTTAGTGCGTTCACGTGGCCACCGCTGGGAATGGTCCGTGGGAGCTCCTCTTGGCTACTAGCAAAGACGTGGAGTCCTTGAATTCAATTCAGGAAAATCAGACTTTCTGAGTGTAACTAAACCCAGGATTTGTCACTTCAATTACAGATTTTCAGCTAAAGAATGCTGCACATACACTTAAAAATATCTTAATTTTGAGTGCTTTGCTGTGCAGTAAACAAAGATTTTGTGCCTGTTTTCCTATATAAATATTTGTTACAAAGCTGGTGGCTACTGGTCAAAAGTGAATATTTGTTGTTCTCAGCATTGTTGGACATAATCTACCAAAGATTTACATGTGTTTTTAATACACAGTAACTTTCTACTGCTGGAAGGCCTTGGATTAAGATCAGCTGCAGGAATTGCTTCTAGAAGAGGAGAATTAGGCAGAGTTTGATGTGCAGAAGGTTTTATGTGGTTGTTGATCAGAGGCTGTTTGATAAAGAGGCCTGGGAAGAGGCAGGTTGCACACAGGGACATGAATGTAATGAATTCAGATTGACTTGTGACTTCTTTCTTAGCAGGTATAAGCAGAGATGCATATCTGTACACCCTCCCTTCTGCAGATTTTGAAAGGTTTGAAGGTTTGTGAAGAAATGAACTGGGCTTTGTTGCTGTGACCTGGATGCTCTTTGCCTTGACCTGTGAGGACAAAGGGTGTGCAGAGGCCAAAGGAAATATTTTAAAGATGTAAAGAACAGTTAAGTGGCCAGGTCTCACCTAAACTGAGACCTGGGGTGGGGGTCTGTTGGTCAAAATATGGCACCCCCATTTGTGCTTGGTGTCTTAAGCTTGCTTGGTAATCGGGGAACAGAAGAAGATGCTTTTGTGCGCAATTTCAGTCTTCCTAAAGTAGATACTCAGGCAAGACAGGTAAATTGCAGCCTGACTCCCACCTATACCTCTCAGGTGGGTGGTCCTGTTATGTGTAACTGGTCCCAGACGTGTGTTGGCGTTGGCTGGGGCTGCTGCTTTCTTTTGTACATTTGTAATCTGTGCTGTGAGTAAATAATCCCACCCTGGCTCCCCCGGCCCTGCATGTCAGCATTTGTCCTTTATGCGGACTGAGTGATCAGAAGTTATATTTGAAATGAAATAAACTCAGCCACATCCAGCAGTGTGGGCGGGCAGAGCTACATGACAAAATGCTGGACAAGGCGAAGGAGAAGGCAAGATGCCGTCTTCCTTCAGGAATACGAGCAACCTCTCCTCATAAAAAGCTACTTACTTCAAATGCAAACAATTATAAAATGACAATCTATGTTCTGCCCGTAAATGTAACAGAGTTCTCCTGGATTTGCTAGTGAGAAAATTGGTGGAATTTATTTTAATCTGAACCAGATTCCCCAAATTCTGGAAGCACGAGAGCGGGCTCTGCTGCAGACAGGCTGGTGGGGGAGTTCAGGGAGGTGACGCCATGTCGGCCTCTTGCTGCTCGCCCGGTTATGTCGGCAGCCTGGCCAGTCCCTGTGCTGCTACATGCTGGGGAGGGGATGAAGTGGGACGAGCAGTTTAAGCCACAAGCAGTGGCAGTAAACATAATGGTCAACTCTTCTTTTTTTCTCCATTTAGTGCGAAAGCTACAGTCTAAGCTTTCTCGCAGTATTGACCCTCTGTGGGTGTTTGGAAGGATGGCAGTGCTGGAGAAGTCATGTTTTAAAACTGTGGCCTCACTTGAGGCATTTGAAGTCCAGGGAGCCTGGCAAAACTCCATCTTTATGTCCTTAGCATTTGAGTTCTGAGAATGTCTTGAGGAGGGCAGGAGTCTGCAGCACATGGAAGAAGCAGTATTGACATTGCCATCCAAAAGGAGAGTGGAAAGGGAATATAACTCAGGGGAAGACATGGCCTTGATCTCACTGCCGTCACAGACAAAAATCCTTGTTATGTTCAAAGAAAACTGATTAATCTCTACTGCATTTGTTCCTCCTTCCCCACACCTACACTCAGGGCAAGTTGCTTTTTTACATCTGCAGCTTCAGGACATTCAGTAACTTGTGTGATATCCTACTCGTGTGGCACCTCCTTATTCCTCCTCTTATGCTGTGACAGACGTAATCCCGTCGCTAACAAAACGCAACAGGTAATAAATTACACTGTGTATAAAAGCAGTCCTCGCCGTTTCCATAACTTGTTTGGGCTTGTTATGATTGTCCACAGCCTCTCCACTGCCTTGGCACAAGCACAAAATACCCATTGCATTTCAGAAGGAGTCTCTGGAGATGAGAAAAGAGCAGTGTGGAGATGAGAATTAATACATCATGTGTGAACTGGCCTTTTTTTTTTTTTGCTTTGTTTGTTTTGCTATTTGTTAATGGACCAAAGAGGTACCCTTGACAACAGATGGAAAATTAGTCTCAGGATCGAGCAGGGGCTCCAGTGAAGATCATGGCCCATTGCACAGGAAGGATGCGTTCCCTGCCCAGAAGATCTTACAGTCTAATTTAAGCCAGGAAACAGAAGGAAGGTAGATGAGGAGGAGGAGTGGGGGGCGAGAGGAGATATAGCCTCCAGGAAAGTCATTAAGGAACACATGCCTTCTTGACTTCATCTCTTTTTGCAGTATATTTTCTCTCCCTCTGTTGGGCTTTGAACCTTTTGGAGTTTATTTAAGCTATTGCAAAGTTGCTGACTTGGGGAGCAAATAAGCCTTTGGGATCAAAGCAGCTGGTATTGTCAGAGGTATTGAGGGTGAAATAACACATTAGCAGAAGGAGAGCTGTGAATAGAAATGGAAAGAAAATCCAACTTGATATTTTGTTCTCTTTTGATTTTAACCTCCTTCACAGCTTGATCCTTTTAATTTGAACAGGTATTAATTTTCTTTGTGTGTATCCCAACAGTATAAATATTTAATGGTCCTAGATTACAGAGTTGAAATATGAGATTAGTTCCAACTTTAAAGATTTGTGCAGGATCTCTTTCTCACATTTAGATGACTCCTACATTTCAGGGAGGAACATCTCCCATCTCTGCGGGAGGAGCATCTCAAGCTCTATTTTGAGTTCGTTTTCTTTTTTTGGTCTTGTTTGAGGCTCAGAAGACATAAACACCTCACCCACTCCCAGTCTTTCCATCAACATTTTCTGGTGACATGCTATGAGAAACTGAACGATAGCTCTAGGTTATCAGGGGGACCAGGGCATGCAGGTTCATGAGCCTTCATGAGTTTCCTACCTGTAGCAAGCAGGCTCATGGCTTGGGAACCGCGCAGAGTATTTGGTTTGGAAAAGTCCATGCAAATACAGTAAATATGGGTAAGGTATGTGATATGGCAAGGTCAACACAAATATGGTAAAGTTACTTGCACCATTTTTTAATACAAGCAAATGGATGTTTCTCTTCTCTTTTGCTTTCACTCTGAAAAAGGACAAGGAGGAAATACAGAATAGCGAATCATTGGCCACTGATTTTCAGAGGGCTAATGTGGGAAATAATGGAGACTGCAGTACTTAGGTCCTCTGAAAATCAGGCCATGCCTGTACAAGTCTATTATAAACCTAGGTGCCTACTTCCAAGCCCACAAAGTGGAAAAAATAAAAACTTGATTATGATGATGTAAAATGGTGTAACAGTTGGTAAAAGTTCTGGGTTTGAGGCCAAAGCATGTGGGATACCAGATGTAGGTTCCCTTTTGGGGACGATGAGGGTTTACCAAGGCAATCAGCAATGCTGATGGAGAGACCATCTCCAGGTCCAGGTACGGCTCTCCTTCCTCTTGGCATATCGATGGATTGAAAGAATAACGGAAAACAGTCAATACTTAGATATCCAGACACCCTCATCCACTGCTTGGGGACAGAGCATCACAGGTTGGCCACCTCGATCAACAAAAGAGCTCCGCCTGATGGGAAGCTAACAGCACCTAAGGTGATTAATTAACTAAACACATCATGACACAGAGCACAAAAAATGTTACAGATAAAATGGAACGTGAGAAATGATCTGAAGAAGAGACTGTAGCCTAAGCTCCAGCCCACGGGAACAGCAGGTTCCTCAGGACTTTGGCACTTGTGTAATGAGATGGTTTTGCTGAGCACGACAGCTCAAGTGACGTCAGACCCCTCCAGGACCCTCAGCTTGTCTTTTAAATCCATCTCTGCTCTGGGAATGAGTCCTGCAAATGTCAGAGGAGCTTAAAATATTCATTACCAAAACTCATCATTCCAGCCTCGAAATGTTCACGGTGATTTTCTCAGTTGGTTTCACTAGGGTTTGGAGAGACGCCAGCCGCATTATGTGATAAGCCACAGCAAGTCAGTATTGACAGAGGAGTCAAAAATAAAAGTATAAAGGACTGTCCGTTTTCCTCATCCTTCAGCCAAAAGCAAGTTTTCAAAACTTACTCGCTCTGTTCTAAAATCCTTTTACCCAAGTGGCATTTAAAGTCTGCGGCTCACAAGTGTGATTTCACAGCATTAATATGTCACTGCCATTAGCATGCGAAAGTGTACGTGCCATTGCGGTGCACGTATTTATAGCAAAAATGGGACAGATTTGCAGCTCATGTAAACCACCAATTCCCTTTTTATGGCTCTCCTTTGATTTATGCAAGCTGAGATTTTCAGGCAAAGTCGGTAGTCTGCTCTTCAGCCCCTTTTTTAGTTAATGGTATCAAAGTACATTCTCTCGAGACAGTCAAAGAGAAGATGTAGCAACTTTTCCAGTTAGCTGAAAGATCTAAAACATCGCTGAAAAAATTCTTTCCAGGCATTTCAAATAATAGGGTCTTTCAAAGAGAAAAGTATTTTTTAACTTAAAAACTTAATTTATTTCTTCTAGAAAATGCTGAAACGAAGTACATAAATGATTTTGGAAATACTTTTAATTCTTTTTAGGAATATTGCCAAATGAACATGAATATGCTATTTGAACATATTCATTTATTTTTGAGAATCTTTTTGGAAGAGTCCAAGAAAAAAATTCCCCTGCTACTGATGAGAAAGTATTTGCTGGCTGTTTTAGATTGCTTTGAGTTCAGTTCTGTACATGTTTGTTGTCTGGATTTACTCAGTGTTTTAATTAATTCAGCTCACCTGAAATAGGCTTAAATTGCAATTTTCAGCAAATTCATTTTATTGTGTCAACAGACAGGGCATTAATTACTCCTGTAATTAAAGAAAAAGGTGTATGGGGAGTAAATATGCTTTCCAGCTCTTTTGGATGCTTAAAAATACCTTCTTTTAAGAGGTGCTGGCAAAGCTCAGACCTGTTAGGGACATGATGGAGGGGGCCCCTGCGGCCCTGGGGTGCCGGCTGCACGGGCACGATGCTGCTGCGCAGCCCGGTGCAGATGGCATCACCTGGGACGTGGCCTCAGCACGTGGGAGTTGCAATTGTTCTTTAAAAAACCCAGACATTTATGTCAATATTAAGAAATCCTTTGGGGGCCATATAGCCCAGATCCAAGCAGGATCAATGTAGCCACGTTGGTGTGTTTTGCAGATACCTGTTGGCCTTGGTCTGTAAATGAAAACAGTAGGAGCCAGTGATCCACAAGCTTCTCCTTCTCTCTTGTCCTGTTAGCAAAACAAACCATAAATATTCCAAATCCAGGAGTCATGCCCTAACTGTCATGAGATGGGCCTAATAACTGTGAAAATAAATGGAGTGGTTGTCTTTTGATTTTGAGCCATCACGATAATGAAGTCTAGAATTCCACTGTTCAGCTAAAATGGTTTGAGAACGCAGGGTTTAATGCAATCTCATTACTCCAGACTGAGAAATCAAAGACAACTCCAACTGCAATAGGAGCAGAGTCCAGCGAAGCGATGCAGCTTCCTACGAGCAAGGAGCATCCGCCGGGACTGTGCAAAGTCCTTGTCGCCGGAGTCTTTTCCATCTGGGAGGGAGCCAGCTTAAAGGGGCAAATGTGAGAAGCAAATGGATGTCTTAAGTTTCTACTTCTGTAATTTAAGTTAAAACATTACAGGTACTTGCCATGGTTTTGGATGCAGCCCAAAACACCATGTCCCTGCGAGAACTGGCCACCTAAGAGCTATCAGCAGAGAGGTGATGGACCAAAGGAGAGCTTGAACCTCCTCACTTAGATTCAGCAGCTTTCTAGACAAACGCACTTTGGGTGCAAATCTGACTTTTAATCAGTCCCACCCTAACTGACCCTCTGTCCTGTGAGAGGAAAGGAGCCTGCCCAGCTCCTGGGTCCCTCTTGCCCTCACACGTGCTCTGGGCTTCAACAGAGGAGCAATCGGCAATTTTTATTCTGGTCATTTACTACTTCTTTTAGAGTTTGTCTCTGCACTCAGATGTTAAGGCACAGCTGTTTATCATATTTTTCTGGTCGGTCATGTGAATCGTCCCCTGGTAGGTTGCTTTTTTTATTTTATTTAAGTCTAACGTCTGCTGGCAAAATCTGTGATTTTTTTTTTTCTAATTCGCATAATTAGTCACAGTGCCTGAGAAAAGACATGAAATGCTCCAGTGAAAAGATGTATATGTCAGCTGTGGATTCCTCCCTGTCACCTTCAGAGCAAGGAGGCGCCTAAGCAGCTGTGCTAGAAACGTGGGCTTCTCGGCTGTGTGGTCCCCCTGCTGCGTCCCGTGTCCTGACTTGGATGTCTGTACTCATTTTTAGCAAAGCCTCACTTCAAACAAAGCCCCCAACCCAGTTCCTGCCCTTCTGTCCTTCCTCTGGGTTCATCCTGGTCCGGCAAAGAGGTGCTGGAGCTCAGCATCCTGTTCTGCCCATGCTGAAGCCAGTCGGCATCATTGGAGCATGCGAGGTGGAAGTGGGAGCTTATCCAGGCATTTGAGACCATGTGGGAATCATCATTTTCTAGGAAATATGTTTCGAATGCGGTCCTTCCACTAATGGCTTGGGCTGCCGGCTCCCCAAAGCTGTGGGGAGAACCTGGTGCCCTGTAGACTGGACAAAGAGGCTGTTTTGTGGGTTCTGTCCCAAGCCATTAAACTCCCAGTCATTTATGAGACATCGCAGTCCTGGCAGGGCGTCCCATGCTTGCGCTCCACATGTTTCTTAAGATCCCTTTGGTCTGAGCAGGTTGCAGCACTCTTCCTTCCCTCAGGTTTCCTCACCTGCTTTTGGGATGTAGCTCCCAGAAACGGAGCCACGGGAACAGTGCTGCCTCTCCCCTACACCCATCACCACCACAAACATCCCATCAACCCTGCAGCCTCCCTGGGGTGAGTTACCTCTTTGGGCACAAAAAAAAATCCTCAGCTGTTGGTTTGGTGAGGCTTCCTAAACACCCAGTACATCAGCCAGTGTGAGATGACATAGAGACGGAATTCCTTCCTGGGAAGGAAACCTGGAGCAGGGGCAGCTGACTGCAGTGCATCAGGGCTCCTCCAGCACCGAACACTCCAGTTTTCCCAGGGGATCTCACCCATGCAGGGCTGCTGGGGGAATCACACTCCCCCAGTATGTTTTCCTCTTTCTCAGGCTGAGAGAGTT
Source organism: Psophia crepitans (assembly GCA_013399095.1). NCBI lineage: Eukaryota > Metazoa > Chordata > Aves > Gruiformes > Psophiidae > Psophia > Psophia crepitans. The sequence continues at coordinate 1,071,892 of VWZZ01004208.1, read as the reverse complement.
GGGCTTGTTCAGCCTGGAGAAGAGAAGGCTCTGGGGAGACCTAATTGCCACCTACCAAACCTAAAGGGGGTCCAGGAAAGCTGAAGAGGGGTTGGTTACGGGGCAGGGAGTGATAGGATAAGAGGAAATGGGTTTAAACTAAAAAAGGGGAGATTTAGATTAGATATTGGGAAGAAATCCTTCCCTGGGAGGGTGCTGAGGCCCTGGCACAGGGTGCCCCGAGAAGCTGTGGCTGCCCCTGGCTCCCTGGCAGTGCCCAAGGCCAGGCTGGATGGGGCTTTGGGCAGCCTGGGCTGGTGGGGGGTGTCCCTGCCCATGGCAGGGGGTGGGAACTGGATGGTCTTCAAGGTCCCTTCCAACTCAAGCCATTCTATGATTCAGTAAGACCCTAACCATAAAGTAGCAAAGGGCTTCAAAACAGGTTCTCTAAATTCTTGAAAGCCAAGGTCCTTCCTGAAGCGGAAAACCTCCCGGATTTGAGCAGCCTGTGTGGTTCCCAGGGCTTTGCTTGGGTTTTGTTTTCAGTGCTTGGGTTTGACATTACCCAGCCGTACCCTTCCAGGCTCCTGGCGGGTCTGCGATAGCCAAGGGATTCTGGCAACTCAGTAGGAATAATATATCCCAAATAGGGTGGGTTTGGCATGTTTCAAGTTGTTAAAAAAACGTCAAATAGTTCCACTGTGACATTCAGTCTGTTTGGCCGCTATTAAGCAGTGACTAATTGAGTTCCTAGCAGTGATTAAAACTTCGGCAGCTCAGTTGGAGAAGCACTGTGGTTATTGCCTTTTGAGCGCCATCCCTCACTCACAGAGAGGACACGCTCTGTGTTTAAGCTGTTCTTCGACATCAAGTCTCAGACTAGTTAAGTGCAGACGGCTTCTTCGCTCCAGGTTTGGGAATAAAGCTTGTGCATGCAGGGAATTTCTCTTTATCCCATAATTTAGTTGCAGAAAATCAGATTTACATCAGCTTGACAGAGAGGAGAAATTTGGCTGCTGGTCTACACCAGCTTATCTAAGATAGCGTATGTCTGAGATATCTGTGGAAGCTGACACAGTTTTAGGGAACTCTGATATCAGTAGCGACACCAGAAAGGAGAAAGGTTTTCAAAGGCTTTTTCTGGTGTCCTCTTCTCTTGCACCCCTAAAGTGAAAACGAGCAGATAAAATCAAACATATCATGTTTGCAAACTCTTCCTGAGGCCGGGAGTGGGTCTGGGCAGGGAAGATTATCTCCAGATCCCCAAGTGCTCCGATGGCTCGCAGGGATGCGAGCCGTGGGAGCTCCTTCCGTGGCTGTGCAGGGAGCGGCCGACATCAAAGCAGGGGTGGGAATTTGTTCCCGTGCAGTATAAATAAATCTCGCCCGCCGCGGCGCGGCTGCGTGCAAGCGCAGGGCGGCTGCAGGGGCACGGGCTGCGCCTGCGAGGGTTCAGTACCGGGGCACGGAGAGGCTTCGCCGATATGGATGAAAGGAGGTTAAGAACAAATTTCTGGATGCTGCCAGGGCATGTGTTCACAATTCCTCATTTCCTACCGTTTTAACAGGTTCCCCTGCATTTATTCATCCTTTATAAAGTGTTAATCTGCCATTGCCCGTTTTCCAAGGGTTTGTAATTGCAATCTGTTTGTAAACTGAGGCTTTTAAGCAATGATAGCCTTGACCAAAAAAGTGATTTAAAAAGAATTTCTTGATTAAAAAAATCTTGTGTCAGACAGATGATAAACAGGTGGTAACTGGAGGGGAGTCTGGTTTACTGATAAGAAATAAAATTCTTCCAGCAAGCCAATGAAATCCTATTACAATGCTGGGGTTGACCAGGGCACCAACATAGGGGTAAAGATCCTTGATTTTTCTTTAAATCACAGTATCTCACAGAATAAATGGGAATGTCCTTTCTGTGCCAGAAGACAGGTGAGGATGGGATTTAGGAGAGTTAATTACTTCATTTAAATGAAAGGACATAAGAGGTCCTGGCTGTTATACCAGGTTTCCCATCTCTGCGTGTGCATCTCTTGGCTGCTTTTACCCCCCACAGCTCTCAGTTGTGGGGCTGGGAAAAATTTGGGCATCCTTATGATGCCTAAATACAGTACGATCCGTGTATTGGCATATTCATAGGGCTCAAACCCTTCTGGGGTTGTCCAAGTCCTGCGGCTTATTACTTCTCCTTAAAATAGCTGAATGCTTCTGTCCCTGCCCGGCTCAGCTCACTTTAACCGTGCCGGTTTGCCAGCGAAAGCAGAGCTGGCTCCCCCTCTACAGCAGCATGTCTGTGTGTCCTTCCTCCCGACCGAGTCGTCCTGGGTGGTGCTCGGCCCCTCTATGTGTCCCCATGGCTACAGCTGAGCCTCTCTGTTCAGCCTTGGGTAATTTTCCACTTTCTAGACCTCCTCCATGCAATAAATTAAGTCAATCTGGCTTCCCAGCTCAGCCCCTTGGTGTAGGGACTGGTTTAGTGCTCCCTGCTCCTGAATCCCAGCCCAGGGGCTGAAGGTCTTCGCCAGTGCGGGGGATCTGCATGCCCCTGCCAGAAACACGTCACGTCTCCTAGTGATTATGCTAAAACACAACCAGAAATCATACACCTCAGTCCACAAATCATCACACCCGTTTGTCTTTGCTTTTTAAGAGAGGAACCTCAGACATCCTAGATGTGGTACCTCCAAACTGCCAATAAATCATAAAGTCATTCTCTGTTACGTGCAGCATCTTGTATCAAAGAGATTGTTAATAACAACAACTTTTCAGCTTTTATTCCTTTGTGTTTTACTCTATTTTAGTTCTAATCTCCGGTCTAAAATCTCTGCCTGGATTGCTTACTCCAACCTGACCGGAACTTTCAGGTGCTGCTGAAACCACCCAGTTTGTGGGTGGTTGTTTGTCCCAGTTATTACAGGGCACGTTCCTGGGACTACTGCAAAGAGCAAAGCAGGGGAACACTGTGGGCACACAAAGGAAGAAAAATCCTGGAAAAAATTATGGCAGTGAGCAAATCTTCTGGTACCCATTAAAAGGTAATAATTCTAACTAAAGGAAGGGGGATTTTCCTGTTGTGAGATGAAATAAACATTCAGAGATGATTTGTGTGTGTGTTTAAATTTAAATTTAGAATTTTGTTAACGACGTTGTTCAAAGGCCCTTTTCTTCCCAGGGTAGTTTGGTTACAATCTTCTCCTAAGAAAGAAAATCTCTGCACAGAGCACAGCCTCTGAAGCTTGCTTCGCTCAGCCCTCACTGTGCAAATAACACCACACTGCGATATTTGGCAGCAGATCTTTCACTCTTTTAATTACTGCTGTGGTCCTGGTAAAGGCACAGCATCTCAGAGTTAAGCTTTGAGTGTTTCTGTGTTGGTTTCTGCTGCAAATAAATATGGATGGTTGTCGGGCAGGTCAGTGGTGAGGGAGATACCTGCCTGATGCCCTGCCAGAGGGCTGGGGGATTTCCAGGTCGGAGGATGCTCAGCATCCTCCTGTCAGACCGGTTTTCCAGTGCAAACGATGCCACAACTCTCCCAGCTTTGTTGTTTTGAGGCTGATTTAAGTCTTCAGAGGGTGCTGTAAGTACCTGTGTAAATGCCCGACCTGGACCATGCCAGCAGCAGAGCCGGACTGACACCAGCTCGCCCTGCCCTGTCTCCTGGGGTGCCCAGGCTGTCACTGTGCTTCGCAGAGGTTTTTCCCTGCCTAACCCATGTCACTGCAAATGAAGTGCCCAAGGGCTTTCCATTTAAGCCTGAACCCCAAAACTTGTGTAACGTATTCCTCTTAGTGGGTTGGGTTTCAGACAAAGCTGTCTTTATGGCAGCACTTAGGCTGGATGCAGCTTTTTAAAATAGCTGCAGCATTTTTTGCACGACTATATTTTAGAAGCTATTGTGGAGTAGTTCTTTATGAAAGGCAAGCTAGCACACAGACACAGCCTTTTATGTTGCTCACTTCTTGATTAAAAAAGGTACTTTCGTGCATCTTGAAATACTTTCCTGAGTAGAGAGGAACTGAAACACCAAAGCCATGTGTATGTCGTGCTTTGAGGTGGTAAGGATGCAGCCCGTGCAATTAAAAGGAAGGTACCGTTTGTTAAAATGTTTGCCTTTGCCGAGCACAAGGAAGACTCTGTGCTGTTATTAGAATTGCCAAAGTAACCATTAATATTATCCTGGCCCCACTCCAAGAATAAAAAATCAACTCAGGTCTGTGTCATTAACTCAGTAACTGTGTCGTCTGAGTAGCTGCCAAATCTCAGGTTTTTTTCCTGTTCTACACGAATCTCTGAGGTTTAATATTCAGGTACATTAGACTGTAATTTCCTATTGATTTTGAAGCTGGGAAGATGAAGAGAAGTAATTTTAAGAAGCGTTATCAGTTATTTGATTAAATTAATTCCCCCCCTTCACATACAGTAGTCGCATAATATCCTTAATTTGACAGTAGCATGATGATGTTTTCTGTATTTTTGAACTCTGGTTGCCTACATGGCCTGTCCTCATCCTTCCCCTCTCAGAAGTGTCTGGTGGGTGTTTTGTAGGAGATGGAGACGGGGAAGTTAACTCTGGTTTAGGCTGTGAGGATTAAATATTTACTCTCTGCAGAGGAATTGGGCAGTAAAATAAACCCAGACACCAGATCAGCTTCATTCACGCTCCTGTTTCTTTACTTTTTTGAAAGGAATAACTTCTTTCGATAAAATCTGCGTAGCCAGCTGCGTTCTGCCTCCAGTGATGCTGGTTTTACTGGCAGACCCGACTGACCAGGTAACTCGGTGGCCAGAGCAAAGTGCTCTCCCAGCCTGGGAGGATGCTGCTCTGCAGCCTGGGGCATATCTTCAGGAAAAAAAAGGCCCGACTCCCAGTTAGCACTTGCTAACAGAGCCATGCCCGTGCCTGTGCAGCTCTTCCACTTCTCTCCCCATCCCTCCATGAAGGATTTCTTAAGGCGTTTGTTAATGTCAAATGTCCTGGATGTCAGCATTACGATATTGCGCTAAGCAGCCTGGTGGAGCAATACTTGTCCTGTCCCTAATGAGCTCATTTAATTGTTTGACTGAAAAATCGCAGAGCATTGTCTGCCTTCTGCAAATAGATTAAAGGGGTTTTATGCAAAAGCAACCACGTAAAATGTTTCACAGTAGTGACTATTTAAAAATAAGTTACTCTAATAAAAGTAATAGAAACTTTTCTTTTTTTTTGAAACAGCCAGTGGCACACAACGCACGTTGGGTGTTTTTCATCTGCATATTTCAAAGCACTTTGAAAAAATGAAAGGTAATTATTATCCCTATTTTATAGGGAAAAATCATGACATTATTTCAGTTGTTCCTGGGGCACGGACAGCACAGGGAGCAGATCCTAAACACCATGAGGCCTCACCCAAAGTTTTATCGATGATGCTCCTGCCTGTTATATTGTACCCATCGGAGACCTCATTCACTGTACGACACAATATGTTCATTATTTGTGAGCCTTTGTCTCTTTATTTCACTCCATTGGTAACCAGTTTCTTCTCTTTAGTTCCTCCTTTATTCCCTGTGCTGACCGGGGAGAGCCTGGGTGACCTTTGCCTACAAACCCCTTTGGCACATGGGCATGCATCGAGTTCGCTCACGTGAAATTCCCCTGGAAATTCCAGCCGTGGGGACCGGCAGCGTAACCGCGGCCCCAGCCCTCTGCGGACAACCATCCCGTGTCGTCTGAAACGCGACATAACCTCAGAAATGAAAGTCTGGCCCCACTGATGAGAATCCAGATGGATAAATTCGAGCTGGGGCCCCCGTTTTGACCCATGTCTGATTTAAATGCAAAGTATCGTAAATGGTTTAAAGCCATTCCTGCATGTGTTTAAGCTTACCCATGCAAGCGGTCTCATTGAAGTCAATTATGAACAATGGCATTTCTTTTCTTCTTTATTCACTGCTGATTTCTGGTACAGGGTGTAAATGACTATTTTATTGCCTGTGACACCGAAGTTCCTCAGCCAGCCACTAAAGAGGCATCGTACTAATTGATAAACGCTGCTTGATTGGGGGGGCTTTTAATTTTATAATCCTATTAAAAATGATAGATGTGTCAAATATTTGTGCCGAGTGGACAGAATATAGTATTCTGCTCTAAGGTTTCCAGTTTAATCTTTTCGTAAGCAATTGGGCAGAACCACTGATGTAAGACAAACAGATGCTCTTCAGCTGTACTTTTCCATAAATTATTTTGTTCTGTTTTTTCGTTCCCCTACCAGGCGTATCAAGTTCAAAAGAAAATGTTGCCTCTCGCTAATGAGAAGATTAATCGCATTCACATATGCAGCAGACTTTGTCGATTCTGTTGAAAGTTTGATGACCTTTAAGAGGCAAAGTTTTAGTGTGCCCAAAATAAATAATTCATCCTTCACAGATTTGCCCTCTGTATCCATCTGCTTAAATCTGAAGCATGCTGATTAAAACGTCTGAGTGCAATTATCCTCATACCTCGTCGAGATAAAAATCTCTGTTTTCCTATTGTACTTCAAAGCACAACTGCTCTTTTAATGATATCAACCATCCGATATACGTGCGGTCCATTTTTGCTCTGACTTATGTCCAGCTCTCCACAGCATTCTTCAAAATCTCACAAAAAGCTCTGAATTTCTCTTGTCCGAAGGAGTTCCTTCTCCAGCAGTGAAAGCTGAAATGTGTAACTAATCCTCTTGCAAAATCTCTGAACTTGCCATCTTCAAATGCAACCGGAGAATTCATCTCTGGTCTCACGTACAGGGAGAAAAATGTCATCTAGGAAAGTGGCAAGATGTGATTTGCTTTGATTACTGCAATTATTGACACCGCCAGGCTCCTTCCACCTACGAAGGCTGCAGGCAGCTACTTGCCGTGAAAACCCATTGCCCCCTTCTCTCCCCTTCGCAGTGTCCACTTTGCTGATTTCTCGCCCCACCTGTTGCCCTTTTGGGTCCCAGCCCAGCTTTTGCAGATAACGATGCGTGGAAATAACATCAGCTACGAGCACAGCCAAAGGGGCTGCGTACGGGCTGGAAAATGCAGGAGCGGACGCTGGTCCCCGTCCCACAGAGCACGCAGACATCGCGGCTCCCCTCCGGCCATCGGCTTCAGGGAGCATGTTTGAAGCCTCCTGCAGCGACCACATGCAGATAAATAAGCTGATTATAAAATAGCCAAGCAGATGGTCTCTTTTGTTGCTACCTGTGAAAATAAGTACAGTCCTCCTCTTTCCCTGGGAGGAAGGAAACAGCTCAAGGGACATCACGCAGCTCTCAGTTTATTTAGGACACTGAAAGAAACACTGAATGAATATTGCAGCCATTTAAATGAACCTTTCCTGGCCCCACGTGAAATTAGACCGAGCTGGCACCATGTCACCTTGTTGCTAGAGAGAACAAATATTCTCTCTGGCAAAAATCCTACTTCAGGCTTGGAAAAAATGGATTTGTTTCATGGAGAAATTGAAATTGGTCTTAAATGCTTTCTGGATTTAATGTTGCTGTTATAGATGAAACAATGAAAATGGAAGAGGAAATAATAAGGGATTGCTGGGTTTTTAAAGGTGATTTACAGACAAAAGGAAATCCTAGAGATTAGGAAGTTGTTTAAATACCAGTGACAGGGAAATATGGAAACATTCCAAAATCAGAGATTAAGGAAAAAAAATAAAAGATATAAATTGCAAAGAACAAAGCCATGAAGGAAGGGAAGGTATATTCAGAAAGAAAAAAGTATCCAGGCAAAGAAAAACAAAAAGCCTCTTAAAACCAGAAACAAGACACCTGCTTGTCTGGCAGTTCCAGCAGCAAGGAAGACTCCACCTGCCAAACCCAATTTTTAACATCAGTAAATCACCGTGCGGGTAAAATAACAGGATGTTGGAAAGGAAACAATTTTCACTAATTGGTGTATCAGATACCGCTCTCACAGCCTCAGCACTTGCACATGGAGCAAGAGCTCAGAGTTCACTCCGACTCTTCGGACTTGCTATGGGAATAACCCTCCTTCCCATCCGAATTATGCACATGCCTTTGCCTGGAGGTTGCAAGGTGGGGCTGGCTCCTGTGGGGAGGCAGCACCGATGCTGCCAGGGGAGCGGGATGCAGCTGCCCACAAACTAACATGGTTCTTTGGGACCCCCACCCTGGTGCCAGCTGAGGAACCGGTGCTGAGCGCTGCATCACTGATGGGATGGGGAAAGCTGAATGAGAGAAAGGATCTTGAGATGCTGAAGCAAATCCTTCCTTGGTAGTGAACGGGAAATTTTAAATATTGGAGAACTAGTAAGCAAATCTACTGCAAAAAGGAGGAGCGTCTTGGTTGCACGAAGAGCACCCCTATTAGCATGTCATAAACTTTCATGCTCCAAAATACTTAACAGCTCAGCCCAGAGTGCATATGAAACTGAAACCCAACAGCACATTAATGGAGTTACGCCATAAAATGAATCACCGAAATTGAAAGCTGAATTTTGAGCCTCTGGATCATCTTAAAGTCTGTGATGTATGTGGAGGGTCGGTCTCATGGCTTTTGTTAAATTTAATGGGAGAGTTATAGCCGAAATCCCTTACACTGCCTTGGAAATGTACTGCATGGTGTCAAGGTTGCTCTTTGTGGAAACTATTGATGGCCAGTGACTTTATTTATAACTTTATAAATATACTATCAGGAACACTTTTGGCCTGTGATGTTTGCTTGGCATAATGTGGACTGAACTGGGGCTATACTGGTGTGGGGAAACAACCCAGAGGCTGTGGCAATCTCAGGATTTCAGGAGGAGGGTAGGAAACCACTTAGTTTTGCAATATTTGAGTATCTTAATTGTTTGCCAGCATTGAGTTCAAGATTAATTGTGAAAAGCAAGAATAGATGAAACAATAACCTAATCACTGTCATACGCCACTGTTATGGGAATGCAAATTTCGTGAAGTTGCCTGGTGAGAATCATAACTGAAAATCCATGCTTAAGATATCCTTCAAATAAGTGTGTGAAAAATGAAGTAGATCTCAAAGGTATGTGTAAGGGAATGTCTCTCTGATATTTCTGGACACAAGACTGCCCTTCTCTGCCAGCCCGTGTCGCGATGAAGCAGGCAGAGAGCCAAGCTCTTTTACTTTTAGTGATAAGAAATGTTAACCTCGCCACGCAGTTACTGCTTCAGTGGACTTCTGGCTTGATGTATTAATTGACTGGTCAGAAAGAAGCCTAGGAAAGGCATGAAGGGCCCTCTGTCTCTTTGGTCAGTGATCAGGATCTCCCCAACGTATCTCATCCCTGTATATCATCAAAATTATGGTAAAGACCATATGAAAACTGCAGCCCAGCTAATACATATTAAATAGTGTTTCTTTAATAGATGGGAAACCATAAACAGTTTCGTAAGATACATAAACAAATTAAAGAGAAATTCCAGCTCTGACATCTTAATAGGGTATGATGAATAGTTTGGCATCATGACAATATCTCTGTCAAGATAGGGAGCCTTGGGATGTAATTGCTCTTTGAAAGAGTTATTTAGTAGCTTTCTGATCTGAGGCCATATTATATGGTTTATGGAGGACAGTGGAAGGTCTTGTTAGGAAAGTTTATCTGACTTGGCTCTCGAGGCTCTACCCTGTCACCAAGATCATTACCATGATACCTTTCATGTGATTCAGCTCTGTTCCTCTATTTTCCATACAAACCCAATGTCTGACTCATACCCCACAAATAACGTTGGTACAACAGGGGAAGGGCTTAGTGGTGTGTTGGAGGAAAGGCCTATTAGCCTCGTTTATTCTGGTTAGGTTGTTTTCTGTAATAACAATCCAACAAAGTGTAACTACCTGGAAAAAATACCCAGACAGTTGGAACTGCCTACTATTCACCAGTGATTTAATAAAATCAGTGTCAAGAATAAATCCTTGAAAATGAGGCTTCACATATGTACATGATTACTCCTGTGCCTGTTTGCAGACTGCAGCTGAAATAAGCAGTGATTCATTGTGAATGAAGTTTGAATTAATTAGAGAATTCCTGGCCTGCAATGGCCACCCTGTTTTCTCTAGACATTCAATTGTTTTGGAAAGATAATGGCTATTGGCAGATGCAACGGTGCAATGGACCCATAACCAGGTTTTTCCACTTTCTTCACCGATGGACTCTGTGTTGCAACACCACAGAGTGTCGTAATACGGAGAAGCCCCAGGAATGTGGACGGGATGTTTTTCATAATGTAGTTTCCATCCTGCCATCTTTTGGTTATTAATTGCAATTTTCAGTGTAAACAGAGATATATCTGGACCAAGGCGTGGCACGGCATGGCTGCTTACATCTCGTATCTCAGCAAATTGAAAAAAAAACCATCCCAAGCCCTGACAAGCTCAACGGGGCTGCAGGCTGTGGTGAGCAGAAGGGGGTGTTCAGTGTCCTAACAGAGAGAGCGTATTGGTGTCTGTGTGTGTCTGTAGGGATGCTCGGGACCACAGTTAAGCACAGGAAGGTTGGTGGCCTTAATCAAGCGTGATCAGAGCTTGGAGCCTTCTCATACTCTGCTCCTCCATGTAACGTCAAGCAGATACAGCACCTTCTGGGAAAGGGAAAGCAGAGAACAAGAAATAGTTGTGCAGCTCAGTCTTTAGCTACCATTCCCCTGTGCACCCATAATAATCCTTGAAGCTGCTGTCTTAGTAATAATCTAGCAATTAAAAGAAAATATTGGTATTTAATTAAACTTGTCAATCAACCAGAAATGAGCTTGCCTTATCATGAGGAGCTGGATTTGGTTTTGCCACTTGGAAACAGAGGTTAAAGACTCTTGTAGAGTAAAACTTTAATTAAGAAAGGAGATTTGGATTAGCATGTGAGGCAGAGTGAGAAAGAAAGGTCCTCAAAAATCATCGGAATATGATTCACAGGAGGAGCAGAACCTAAATATGGGAACAGTTTGGTTTTTTTTTTTTTTAATTTTATAACAGAAAAGAAAAGCTATATGGTGCTAAAACTCATGGGTAGAAGAGGCACAGGAGGGATTTTTGTGAGGCTAGGATGTCTTCATTCAATCCACTTTCCTGCTCTTGATATTTAGTCATTTCAGATATTCAAAGTCTGGTCAGAAAGTGCATAAACTGAGGGGCATTAGCAAATCTTAGGGATATGGATGCTTGACTTTCATAAATTTAGATAGCAGAGGAACAAATGGTTCTTTGAAAAAAAAATGCACTTTTTCTCACTTTCTGGCTGTGCTGGTGACACTGAGGATGCTGCCCAGCTGCAACTCCTGCCTAAGCCCACAGAGCCCTTGTCCTTCTCCTGGCACATCCATGCCAGGAACTGCCCCGGGTGCCCGGGACTGACCCCTGATAAATCCCAGTGTGCTAAAGTCAGTACTCAGCCCCATGGTTTTCTTTTTCCGACACATTCCTAGGAAACATTGATTTTTATGGCATTGACTCCTAATCCCTGGATGGCTTCTTCATGCCCATGACCTTTGGGCAGGTCTCCAAAGGTTGATGTCTCAGGGATTTGTAGTAAAATCACTTGCATAAAAAAATAAAAGTTTGGAAATGACATAGGTAACCGTCAAAGAGCGTGGCCGTGGAGGTCAGCCCATGGCACTTTTCCCCTGACATCTATTGAATTCGGGTCAGGCCCTCAGCCAGTAAGTTTGTGATGAGAGGAATTTCACAATTTCTCCAATAAAAAGATCCCAAAATATGAAGCCTCTGCTGAGAGCAGCTGCTTGGGCAGATTCTGTTTTACAGGCTGCTACCTGCTCTATCAAGCCCAGTTTGAGAATTCATCCCCTTCCTGCTCCCCAGTCACTAATTAAATTTGTAGGTGAGGGACTGGGGAGGAGACAGTTTTGCTACAGGAATCTGCTGGGGGGAATGAGTTGATTTTAGCCCTTAATTAATTTTGTGAAAGCTTTGTTTTTTGCATTTATAACTTCTTGGCATGACAAAAAAAAAGAAAGAAGAGAGAAGAGGAGAGAAGAGGAGAGAAGAGGAGAGAAGAGGAGAGAAGAGGAGAGAAGAGGAGAGAAGAGGAGAGAAGAGGAGAGAAGAGGAGAGAAGAGGAGAGAAGAGGAGAGAAGAGGAGAGAAGAGGAGAGAAGAGGAGAGAAGAGAAGAGAAGAGGAAAAGAAGAAAAAAAATTATTCTGTCATTCCATTAAAAAAAAATCGAGAATTTCTGATCTTTTCCCTTAATAACAAGAAAGTTTTTTCTGTTTGTTTGATTAGTATATGCAAGCTATCAAAGTCAAGCTAAATGAAGCCTCGACTCTCAATCCCAAACCCCACCTGTAGCTGCTTGAGTACTTCGGTATTTCTGTCAACAGAGAGAAGGAGATGAAATGATTTTACTGTGATACGTCGCCTCTGACAGCCGTAATCCAGTTAAACACAGACACCCAGGTTCATCACAGGCCTTGGCCTTCGAGGACAAGAGTTTTATTTGTCAAGGGAGGTTGGCAAAGCAAATGCCAGGAACAAGGTATTTGGATAAAAGATGGACAGCACTTGATAGTTGTTTTTCTGTGATGAGTGAAAATAATTGATTTCTTTTTAAGCCACCACCAGAGTGAGTCTGGGCTCTGGGAAATTTGGTGAATTAGGCACTGGTGGTCTAACAGGGCATGTTGGAGGGGTACAAGGTGCGATCCCCAGAAGCACTCAGTGGGATAGGGAAATGGGACCAAATGCTGGACATCTGGGAGTATTCCACTTCTGATGCTGCTCTGCAACCTCCTTACAACACCATTTGTTTCAGAGGAAACAGGAAAGTATTGAAAATATGCTCAGAGAAAGTAGAATTCATGAGACTGTGCGCTGCTCTGCGCATTAGCTCAGAACAGCAGGAGTTGCCAGTAAGTAAAAGAGAAAATAAATTGTATTAGAATAATGAAGGTACAATCCAACAAGGAATTATTTTTTAAAAAAAGTTTCATTTTGCTATTAAAGTTCTCGTGCAGTTTAGGATTGTCTGACGTGCTTTGTGGCAATTTGAGTTTGGCTCCTGGGCCAGCACCTCTCCTGTGTCCCCACATGTCTCAGACCTGGTGCACATAAATGCAGGGTTACACCTGAGCTGGCTTTCAGCTCCAGTGCCTGATGGTGTGTCAGAAGCAAGGCTGGGAGATGCTGGCTGTAGGATGGCTGCTCAGCTCACTGCATAGACTGGAAAAGAGATCTGCTGTCACTCAAAAATTCTTCCAACTGGAGGATGTTGAAATCTGTGCTCTGAATTCTTGGGTATTTCTACAGACTGCCCAAAAATATAGTTTTCCATGGAGTAAACTGGCAAATGTCACAAGGCAAGCCGAAATTTCATAAGAACGAATGGCCAGTGTCTGTGGAAAAGTACTTTACATTTTGCCAGAGATCTGCTGAGGCAGAAATAAAGAAAAAGAAGAAAAAAATTCCAACCTCCCAACCAAATAATTTCTATCCGCTTATAGCTCCTTACAACTTTCCTCTGAAAAATTACAGGAATCAAAACCAGCAGATATAATTAAAGCCACGTTAGTAATACAGGAGAATGCTGCCAGAGCACGCAGTGGTAGGTGTGCCACCCAGTGCACTGAATAGCGTGAAACTGGGCTGGAAGGTTTCTGTGAGATTGTGGACTTGCTTAAAAAAATTCTTCTTGCAGTATTCTTGTGCTCAGTCATCGGTTTCCCCATTGAATGAATTGCCCTGAAAAAAATCACATTTTTTTCCTCATCTGTGTTTGGACCTGTTTCTGGATATTTGTACTGTATCACCTGTGATCAGTACAAAATTTGCCCATCAAAATGCTACATGAAAAATTCAGCTTTATGTTTGTCATTTGTTGTGATCTAACCTGAAAGAAGGAATTTTTCCCTGCAGAAACTGCACTTTAAAGCCTGTCAAAATATTTTGATGGTGTTTGTGGAGGCCTTAGCCCAGGGCTGCCCTCAGCACTCGCAGCAGGAGAAACAGGCTGCTCCTTAATTCCCTCCGGATCTGGTTTGAAGAACAAAGACTGGAGTTTTTTTCTCATTTTGGTTGTGGTGCTCACAGTTCACCTTTCTGCTGGGAGTTTTTGCAATGCACTGGAGGGCTCTGGGGTTGGATGTCCAAAGGTTGAGGTGTTTCATTCTGGTTTACCAGCCAATGAAGCAGGAATGTGGGAAGGTCTCCTCAGCTGGAGGAGAACAGCAGCTCCTCTGCATCCTCAGCAGGAGAAACAACACTCAACACTCCGTGGCCACTCATATGTTGAGCTCCTGCTGCTCTTCCTAGATGTTGCTTCTACATATGCAAAGTCTGGAAGCTAATCCCACAGCCTAGACCAGCCAGCCATTAGTCTGGAGGCACATATAGACTTTCCTTCCTGAGTCACATGTTGTTTTTCTTTGATAATTGTTTTAGATGCATCTGTGTTTGCTTTAGGACCCAGGCCAGAGCTATGTACTCCTCAGCAGACACTGGGGCTTATCCCGAGGTCTTCCATGTGTTGTTTTCATTATCATCCTGGTTGTATCCCGGAGGAAAAAATATCCAGTGTTGGAAATACCATGTGGCCAACAGGATCATACATTTGTATTATACAACCCAGCAGCAGGGTTCCCCTTTTTCTGGGAATTCTTTGTTCTGGAAAAGTAGCGCCAAGGCAGTGAGATTGATTTATGTCACCAATAGAAACCAAACACTCATCGCAACATTTCACAAACAGAGAACAGCTCCAAGGACCTTGGTATGGAGGTGACTAATGCTGCCGTCCTTGAGTCCCACAGCTCCCACCCTCTGTGACCAGCCACAGGGAACAAACCCTGGCCACGTCGTGCTGCGCTACATGGGGTTAGTTACCAAGCTGGGCTGGTTACCCAACCTGCAAGTCTCCTTTTTGAGCACACTGGTGCATGAAATGACCCAAAATTATTTTAGGCAAGAGAGGAGCAAAACAAAGCAACAGATGTGGAGTTTTTCAATAAAATAAAATAAAACAAAACCCCTGCCTGCAATGTGGGAAAATAACCAGAGGGGCATACACTTGCCTTGCTCTCCTAGTCCCCATGGTCCTCAGACGTGCAGTGCTGGCTCCAGCTGACCACAGGCTCCTGGGATACTTCAACCTTTAGTCTGATCCACTGTAGCCTTTCCGACGTTTTTACATGAATCCTTCTGTCTTCCTGCCAGGATGAGATACATTTTCCCCATCCTGATTTTCCTCATCCTGGCTGTTCAGAGTCTTGCTGTTTTTATTCCACTGGTAGTCCCTATTTTCTTTACCTATATGATGGGACTCATGCAAGGCTTTTGGTGTTTTCACCTTCTATCACCTATCCCAATCCACATGTCTGGGAAAAGACGACTTCCTTAGTTAGCAAGCTCGGCGTGTCTGAACACATATTGCAGCGAACGGCTCCGCACCGTGAGAGAGGGTGATACCAAAGTTCACATCCCGGCCCAGGAGAAGAGGAGAGAACTTGCTGCTTGTGAATTAATGTGTGTGTGTAGACACTGAGCTTTACCTGATACGATCAAGATGTGGTGTCTGCATCGTGCAACACTGAGNCCCTTGTCCTGTCACTAGTTATCTGCGAGAAGAGGCCGACCCCCAGCTCATGATACTATAATAAGTATCATAGAATGCCAGAAGTGGATGTATTTAATATAGTCACATCTTAACTTACAATATTAAGGATCAAAATATTCTGGTGATCACAGAGCAGCAAAAAGCAGCTGTTTACTCACAGGTTTCCATTCCCTCTGCTGAGCGGCGACTGTTGCGCGGCCAGCTCTGACATCCGCGCTCCCCGGAGCCTTGGCTCCGCGGATGAAGGAGGCGGGCAGGGCTGTCTGCATCCCGGCATCGGCCACATCAAAGCCCCGTGCACATCCGGGGGTCAGCACAGCCCTCCTCCACCAGGCACCAGGGGCTGCCCGCGCTCAGGCAAGGGGCAAGAGCCGCCTGGCACCACGGAAGGCAGCTGCAAACCCAGCCATGCATTTCAGGCACCAGGAAGATATTCCTGAGGTGGAAAACATAAGATTTAAGTACCAAGTGTTTACTCGGGAAGCATTATACAAGCAAACCTTCAGCACACAGAGAAGCACCTTTCCTCTGTTGGTACTTACGTTGCAACTTATTTTTGGAGATCTGAAATTCATGCAAAATTTTCTACTTGAACCACAGCGGTAAAAGAACTTCACCTAAGCAAGCAACACTGTTTGCTATCCTCATGCTGACACAGAGGTCAAGGAAGTGTCATAACGTGATCTAACTCCCTGGATGGCGTGACTTCCGCGACTATAATAAGTATCATAGAATGCCAGAAGTGGATGTAAGCTATTAACAATGCTGAGGTAGGAAATCCAGGGATCTTGAGTTAAGTGACTGTATTAAACGTTTTATTTGAGGTTCAGCTGTCACACAGAAGAACACAGAGCCTTGAAATGAGTTCCAGACCATCTGATGACACCAGTTTCACATTGCTGGTCCTACCACTGGAACCACACTGATTTGCGCCAACGGAGAACCTGGCGCTTACAGATGGGGTTGCAGAAAAGGAAAATAGCTGTTGCAGGAGACTCATATTCAGCATTTCTGGCCAGAAGAGTGTGAAAAGGACATATTTCTTCTCATACACCGGCCTGAAAAGAACTAAGTGGCTTTTGCAAAATGCTCACCAAGATGCCTGCAGAGAGAAATCAGCTCCAGAGAAGATCGACAGAGAGAAATCATAACCCAGAAAAGGCAAACAGATAGTAAAACAGAGGTGTACTTGGGCAGAGTTCACAACTAATGGGGGAGGCAATGTTGCACACTCGTGTGCCAGAGGCTGTTCTTCGCCTCTGAAGCAGCGAAAGGAGTTTCAGCATTCTCTGACACTAATTGAAAATGCATTAGTGGCTGAAAGCAACATTAACTCTGGGTCTTGAGAAATTTCCTCTGCCACAAACATAATTGTAATAAAAACTGAAACACTGAAATAAATGTTAGAACATTTAAAAATCATAAAGCCTTCCCTGTTTCCACTTTTCTTCTGCAATAAATTAAAAGCATGACAAATTTCACCCAAAGACACAAACATTAAGAAATCATTTAACAAATGACTTTTTTCAAGCCTGGCATCTCTAGCCTGGGGAGAGCTTTGGAAAGGTCACAGGAATTTGTCCCATGAACGGCCTCTTTTCAAGCCCAAGGGGATAAATCTGTGGATCTGGGACACCATGATGCTGGCCCGAGCAGCACAAGATGCCACTTCGTAAGGAACTTGCCTCTTTGCCAGGTGAACTGTGCCACTTTCTCACCATCACCATGTGCATCGATATCTTTGCTGAAGGAGGCACCTGAGCATGTGTTTAAGTCTTCTTTCAAAGGAGTGTAAGTCCTTTCCTAGAGGCGCTTTCCTGAATGCCAGCCAGAAGCAGTGACATAAGTTGTTACACTGAGTTGGGTAGAGACATGAGCACACCACGAGCTCCAGGAAGCCTGATGCTGCCAGCAAGTCTGGACCTTCAGGCTCTTGTGCTTTGAGGATGGACAGACTCTGCCCAGCAGGTCCAAAGGAGGCAGCAGGTTTTGCACGCTGCCTTCTCGGCGTACAACCCACAGATCACAGCTTCAGCTTTGGCAAGTTCCCCTTCATCAGGAGAAATTGGGATATGCGGAACAGACAGGAACCAAGATGTTCAAACCTCACATTTGGCATGCTACTTGCAGATCATGGAGCTCATCTTTAGGTGCCTGAGTTTATAAAAACCCGTCGTCTCTGTGTGTACAATAATTTCTTCTGAGAAGCAGAAGGTCCCTCCTGTTCCAGTCCATATGCTCTGTGTCAGAGGGATCTGTGCCGCTGCTGCATCTTTGTGCCTCTAAATTGTTTCTTTCTCACAATAAAGTAGGGGATGCAGCAATACACGTATTTTTATCTTTACTTCTTACAGGTGCCAAGGTAAGGACCCAAGAGTGCTGTGTTTCATACAACATCAAGTGTTGCAGTGCAAGAAATCAAATACCCAGCCCTAAGACGTTGCTCATTGTCCCCTTCTTGTTGCTGGTTCTTTGTTGTTGTTGCCAGATGTTAAAATGCTGCTGTGTTTCTACCTTATTCAGAATTGCTGTCCCTCAGTTAGAGTCCCAAAGGCATGTGGAGTTCCTTGTGTGAAGTGAATTTTTATGGGCAAAGTATTAAGAAAAAGTATTATGTGTCCATCCAGAAAGAATATTATATGCCCCAAAAAGAAGAGAAAGGGCCTTTTCAAAGAAACATTACCAAACCTTGTATTATCCATAAAACCACACATTCTCTGTGAAAGGAGGGTGGAACCATAATACCCCTGGGAGTGACAAGTGTGGCCTTCCCACGACGTGCAAACATGTCCCAAGTTTCCTAAAAACCATTTGTCATTTATGACAATGTGAGCTAGAAAAACTGTTGCAACAAGCTGTTCATCCCTGTGGACAGTGACTTGCTCTACCACATGCCTTGGGAGGATGCTCCCTGCGGGGCTGAGCGGCTGGGAGCCAGGGGGAAGGCACCAGGGCTGCCAGCGGTGGTCACCAAGCAAAGCAGCAAGGTGGAAAGCCTTCCCGTAACCACTGAGCTTTGGGACCCTTTCTCATTCACTCCCCGCCCCCCCTCCCCGGGTGGACCTGTAAGTCTCAACGTGTCACATGGTGTGTAACCTATGAAACCTCCTACGCAGACAAGGCATAGGGTGATCCAGGCCAGCCCAGATGTGACATGAACTTTGTACGTTCATTGCTTAGAAGGGCTTCCCTTGTTACCTAAACAGAAGAACAAACAGAAGCAAAACCTGTGAGTTTTCATCTGGGCAGAAAACCTCTGGTTCCCACCGCAGGCAGAAGGGAACTGTCACGGTCCCACGAGGCACTGCAGAAAACAGGTAGCGCCTTCAGGTCCAAAGATGCCTTTTATTTTCTGGTTGAGCAAGATCAAGTGTCTGTGCAACAGGAAAGCGAAATGACATCTGAGCAAAAGCTAGTTTTATATCCATTCGTGCTAAGTAAAGGATTTAAGTTCAGCCAAGGTCATCTTCTGGCTCTGTAACAGCACCGGTTTCGATTCAGGGAGAACACAGACCTCTTTGCTCACGTAGGAAGAATCATGGCTCAGTCTTTCTTGAGAGACTTTACCACAAGTTAGCCAGAGGGAGAGGGCTAAAGCTTGCGATGGAAATAACTCTCATTATTACGAACAAGTGCTCCAGGAGCTTGGAAATGTGATTTTACTCACTTTCTGACAACATTCAGTGCAGGATAAATGTCCGTTGAAGAGCAGTAGTGATGCGTTCCCCCAGAAGTGACATTTGCACGACCTCATCCTTCCCGGCTTTCTCACCAACTCTCAACTCACTTTGAAATGGTGAAAGAATGAGCAGCTAGAAGTGCTTCGAAAGGAGGCAAATGGAGGGGACATGCACAAACCCCCTCCAAGGCTGCATTTCAGTGCCGTTCGCACAGACTCTGCGCCAGCCGACGCTTGGAGCAGTTGGAGGGACTGTGGAATGTCCCGGAGATGAGCAGGGACACTTGACATTTCAAATTGTTTGTTTTGAAAAGGAAGGGAATGCCTTCCTCGGACCGTCTGCTCCTGTGGTGTCAGGAGCCCTGTTCGCACACCAGGGATGCAGCGTCCCGCACGCAGCAGTGCAGATTTTGGCACAGCACAGAGTCGGCTCCCGCCCGCGGTAGCAAGAGTTGGGTGTGATGAAAAAATGGCTTTAACAGACTCAGCTTAACACTGCCTGGTTAGAGCATGCGCTGGAGCTCACCGAGAGTCTTTCAGAACGCTGATAGGTATGGAGAGCTTGTTCGTTTGTTATGTGTTTAATTGATTCATTTCCTGGCTCGTGATATATCAAAATGGGTCCTGAACCTCTCTTGGAGCTTCTGGGTGCTGTAACTGACCTCAGCATTCAGGAGTGTAGGCTTGAAGACTGTGACATCAGTTTGTAACGTTTACGTTTAATTGATGATTAATGCTTACTCTGGCCAGGCAAGAGAACGTGATGGTGGTCCAGGAGTAAGGGTGAACGATTGGCTCCTCACAGCACCTTTTGAAGCAGGATCTGGAAGAGAACGTTGAAGCACCTGACCACCTCCCGTCCCACAGTCAGTTGTGTCAGAAGGTTGCCTCCTTTTGGCACTGAGTCCATATCCCCAGCTCCTCTCAACAGCAGAAGTTTTGTTTTCCATCTAGGAAACCCATCTTTGCTAAATTTCCAGAGTGTCCAGCAGACAACAAAGAAGCTCTCTGGTTCATAGTGCCAGAGCATGGAGAAATATGAGAAAATGCTGTTCTAAGCCATGAAGTCTTTTAAGATCCCTTCAGAGATTACGAAAAAGTAGAGCAAGAGAAGTGTGGGTCCCTGAGCATGCAGTGTTAGGAGCACTGGGGCTATGGGGAGTGGACGATCCTTGGTCCTGTCTGTCCCCACACAGGGACCACAGTGCAGAGGGAAGGGATGGATGTAACCCCCCAAAATCCCCTCTGCCCTGGTAAAACACCCTGCTTTTGCAATCCTTTTCTGACATTCACACCGCTTCATCTGTTTATTTTTAACAGCTAACATTTTCTGAACCTAAATGTCACCTCAACTCTATTCGCAGAGCTTAATTCATTCTGGTCCCATAACCATTCTTTTATGCTTACAGCATATATTTTGAATTAGCTAAATTAGATTTCACTCTGTTGTCAGTGACTGTCAGTCATGATGCTTTTGACTTTCAGTTGCAAAATGTGTGCAGGTTTGAGAGGCAGTGCAGTAAGCCGGTATTTGAAGCATGAATTAGACTTTTAATAGACAAAAATAATGCTAGGAAAGTGGGACTTATAAATGACTTTAGACATGCAGCTGTAATTATTACATGCATTTGATTTCTGTGTACATATATAGAGATTTTTAGGAGGCTGGTTACTATGGTAACTTCTTTACTGCATGGTCCATATGTTGCTTCTGAAATCCTTTTTCCTAATGGAAAATTACAGCCATGGACACGGATGGCATTTGTAAATCTCCTAAAAAAGCAACCATTTTCCTTTTCTTCCTAAATGTCATCGCTGCGCAATGGATGCCTTTGAAGTTCGATTCCCCACCTTGTCAGTTCTCCAAGCAAGAGATGTGAACTGCATCCAAACCTTCCCTTCTCTGCCTTCAAACCTTTGCCTTGCCTCGCTGGAAGCCTGCCTTGTAGTAAATGCCCTGACTTTTCAGGGGATGAGGTCAGAAAAAGTTATGTTAAAAAATAGCTATCGCTCCAGGTAGCAGCTGAAAGCGTAGGGACTTTAGCAGGAGAGAAGAGCTTAGACGCCCATTCCAATGTGAACTCAATCCTCCGGATGTGAACGTATTACGATTTTCTGTCCCCAGATCAAACCAGATGACTAAATGTTTGGTGGTTTATTTTTTTCCTCACTTTTCTTAGGAAAAAAAAGTTGCATTTTGCAGGTTGCAAAAGGCCTTTCATGAATACACATGTCAACACATGTAGGTGGAGCACTGAAAGGCTGTTGGGTCCAACAGTGCTTTCACCAGGAGGTTTCACATCTCTCTTTTGGGACCAGGGCTTCAAGCTGTGCTCCATCCCACAGCAGCGTGGAGGAGCTATGGTGAGTTCCTGACTGTGAACCATTCCTGGACCATCTCCATCCCCTGGTTTACCAAAGCAAGAGACCCACGTTGCTGGCTCAGCAGCATGCACACTGTAATGTGTGGGTTCTTGGAGCAGAGAAGGTTGGCTGCGGCTCTCCAGTGTGGTGGTTACGTCATTGTCATTGATTTAGGAAGGCAAATTTTCCAACATTCTGCCTGAATAAAGGTGACAGAAAAGTAGTATTTCTGAACGCAGAATGAAAACTAGTTCTAAAAATTGCTGTGGAGCAGAATTACTGCCTTCCATGTAGCTCAGCACGTCACTATGGTACTGAATGAACCACTGGAAAGCAGAACAAGCTCTGCTCCGCTGGGAACACAGTGTGCTTTCAGCTGCTGCACCATGCTCTGCTCTCAGGGTGGACAGGGCAGCAAATGAGAGCCGCCATGGGCACGCTGGTACTTCTTGGTGTGGGTATTTTTTTATTGGCTTTGAACATTTAAACAGTTCTTTTGAGGTAGTACCGTTTCTCTGTTCATCTACTGGGGCTGGGGGAAAAAACCTGAACCCAACTACCTGCACTGTTGCAATTAATTGCTTTGCCTGGTCTGGTTTTGAAGTTTAAGCCAAGGGATTAGGAATCCACAACGGAAAACTCCAGCACTGGGGCTGATGGAGCAATTCCCTGAGCCGAGAGCCAGACTGGACTGTCTGGCATGTCCATGCTCAATCTGTGCCTCAGCATTTCTTTGCTGCCATCAGCCACGACCACGTGCACATCTGTAAAATATGGATTTCAGTGAGGCTGGATTAGGGGTGGATTTAACTCTGTGTATCTGAAGTTTACCAAAAACCCAGAGCCGCTTAAATGTATTTTTAACCTTATTTTTCCCAGCAATTCTTATTAACGGCTGTGGCTTGGAAGCAGCCGCCTTTATATACCTAAAGAGTCTGTGAATGTCGGCTTTTCAGAACCCTTTCTCAGTGCCTTACACAGCTGCACTTCTGTTTTACATTGGAAAGGTTTGACACCTTAGCAGTATAAAGTTATAGGTTTTATCCCTAAAACTTCCCAAATGCAGTTTCCATTATTAACACAATTGTGACAGCTATAGTTTGTTTATATTGCTTCACCTGGGGCACATAAACTTAAAGGACTGAAAATACCTCCACGCAATAAAAGAATTTAATATAATTGCTACCTCTCGCTGTAAGGGACAGCTGGCCTTTGAAAGTTGGGAACTCATTTACGTCATTGAAGTAAAATGTAAGCCTGGGGTTTAAATGACTGTAATTTATGTTTCTGAAGCTCAGATCACAAATATGGCTGTCCAAAGGGCAAATACCTTTCCAAACAAGCACTCGTAATTCAACCTGGAGAGTACGTACGTCTCCTCGCAGGCGGCTGTCCAGCGTTGCTGTTGCCTTTTGATACGTATTCTCTCATTCTCCCCGGTTTGCCATGTTAAAATGTCTATGGACAGCTTCCTAACTCAGCTGTTTGAAGTGTTTCCTAATCTGCTGTGCAAGGCTGAGCCGCATCCCTGTGCGGTCACCGGGGACGCATCCCGAAGCTGCCACCCGCCATCACCGGGGGGCTCCGACCGGTCCAGCCCACCAGGTAGATGTGGCAGGGGCTGTGTCATCGAAGCCTCTCTCATCGCTGAGAATGGCTCATCTCTTGTGGCTGGATAAAAATCAGCGTCCTGTGAGCAGAGTAACTAGAAATCACCCCGCGGTTCTTGCTCAGAGCATTTTCTTGTCACTGTCTCTAAGCATTTGTCCGAACACCGTTGATATACTTTGGGTTTAGGGCCTGGTCCCAAACAGCTGGTGCTTGTTTGGCTTTTTAAAAAATTTATTTTTTGTTGTTGTTTTTAATTTATAACACTGAAAACCTCCCTGGAATGGGCTGACACCAAAAATATTTGTTCTAGCCCTTGGATGAAAGCCCCCACCCATGGTCCATGCTTTTATGATTTACAAATTCACCAACACTTATTATGGCATTGCAAAACAACAGTGACAAGAAGAAACTCAACCGCAGCTCCCCCAGAGCAAATTCCAGGCTCAGCACCCCGCTGCAAGCTTGCAAGCCCATCGTCCCAGGGGAGTCTGCATCGGCTTGGAAGGTATATTTCCAAATCTCTGGTCTGGCGGGATGATGATTTGCCTTTGCTGCCTCCAACAGTACATGATTTTGTTACTTGCTTTCAATATATATTCAGATGTGTCTGTGACTTAAAAGGAATTAATCTCATTTTCGTCATTTTTAAGAGCGCGCGTGTGGTGCCCAGTATAACCCAGTGGAGAAGAGCAAATGGCAGATTTTCTCAGTCTTGGACTGTAAAAATCTGTATAAATGTGAATATTGAAATCAGGTTTCTAGTGCAAGAAGACCATGGAAAGTGACTTGGAATTTCACCGGAGTGTTGTGTGGATGGGCTTGATTCCGTCCCTTAAAGCACCTCTTTGGGCAAAAGTGAGCACGAATTTGGGCAGAGCATATCCAGCTAAAACGTGGCTGGATATTCAGGCCCTGCTGTACCTGCCCTCCTTGCAATAATGACCACGAATGTGCCGAGAAGGTGAGGACACAGCCCAGTGGGTGTTCTGCTGATCCACATGGTCTCCTTTCCATGTTGTGTGGGCTGGGAGCGTGGCACGGCGGCAGCTGGGCACATCCTCCTTGCATGTTACTGGAGTTTTATTTAATGTGCCAGCCTGCTGTCTGGGAACGCTGTGGATCACAGGGGACCCCGTGTTAGCTGCTGTGGGATAAAATGTCCCGTCTCCATAGAGGTTCTCACCCAACATGGGGAGACATGGGCACACACAAGGAGGGAGTGAGGCAGGTGGGGACCCTGGCCATGCCGTGAGCTATCAGCAGTTTGCAGACTAACCCTTGCTTACGGATTATTTTTCCTTCAGAATCAGAGTGGAAGTATTGAGGAGGGAATTTGGGAAAAACACAGAGGTGGCTTTAGAAAATGTGTTAGGAGTTCTGCTCCCGAGTGAGAAGTGGAGCCTGAAAGCAAGCCCAGTCCTGCCTTCCCAGCGCAAGTGCAGCCCCCGGCCCCCGGGATGTGCCGTCATGTCCCGGGAATGTGCTTCCTGGATATGCTGCATCCACCTTCCTCCCCTTGCCCATCCTGCCGGGACCGACCTCCCTCGCTCCTCTGGCCGAGCCGGCTCTGCGGGGAGGCACAGCCTCACGCCGGGGACCCGGGGAGTCACAGAAGGACCAGTACCAAAGGGCAAGACCCTCTTTTCACCCGGTTTTTGGAGGAGCGCAGCTGCTTGCAGCTGCTGCTGCAGTAAACAGTGAGTATGGATCAGACACCCGTGTTAAAAACCCACAGCGTGAAGCTATCTCAGACTGCACCGAGGGCAGTTGTGGACCTGTTCTCCAGCTGCACCCCCGAAAGTGTGCCAGAGGCAAAGCTTGAGCGAATGCAGAGCTCGAGAGCTGCTGCAGCCATGAATCATTCCCTGATAGGAAACAGTCACAGGTGCCAAATGAAGAATATATTCCCTAAAATAAATGGAACGGTTAATCGGATCGTCAGTAAGAACCACCGGCTGCTGCCGCGTGTGCACGGAGGTGGCAGTGGGGCTGGCAACGCAAATAGCATTTTCCTTCCTTCCCTTTCAGGGCTGGTTGTCACAAGATGCAATGGAAATTTAACACGTTTCTAAGAGGACACCATAATGAGGAGGTTTGCTGCCAAGCAGGGGCTCATCCCTTCCTGGGGACTAACTGATGGAGGTGACTGCCGTGTTCAGGGACTGCTCTCAGAGTCCTGACAATTCTTTCCAGTCCTACCCCTGTGTCACCAGTACCTTTTCTCCTCTACCTTCTCAGAAACAGCTGCAAGATGCTGAGAACTTAAAGCCTGGTCTTTAAGATCTATCATAGCTGAAATGTCTATAAACACCTTGAGTCTCTTTAGAGATCGCTGTGCTTGCCAAACTCCGCAGTTTACTAGTATGTCTCATTACACATGGTGCTTTCTCCCCTCCTGCAGCCCGTGATTATGTGAGAACTGCAGGAAAAGTAAGTTTTAAAGACTTCAGTACATCCTCAATGCCTAAACTGACGAAGTAGATGAAGGTACTCTAATTTAATTAAAAAGTTGAACACTGTTAATACTATCTAAGATGACCTCAAGACTGGAGCTTGTCTGCAGCTTTCTTCCAGCACTGGAAGTTACCAATATTGACATATTATGAGAAGAAGTTGGGGTTTTTTTGGTTTTTTGGTTTGTGGTTTGGTTTTTGTTTTTTTTTAATGTATTAGTTACCCAAGACCACATATTGGTCAGCTGAAATCTGCTGAGCCTTAATCACCAGGGTCTGTGTTTTATGGATGAAATAAATAAATCTGATGATTAGAAAAACAGCAAATAAATCAGTAAAACTGGTGGCATGATTTGCCCTACCTTCACTGACCAAAATATGTTGCTTGTAAGAGTCAGCTTTTGTTTTCTAGTAGAAACATATACTGCACAGCTGACTGGGGTGCATCTGTCCACTAAAATGGATCCAGGCTATTAATCAGCAGATATCTTGTGTGTGTGTGTGTTTGTTAAGTGGATGACAAGATACTTGATCTAGAAGAGCTCCAAGGATATACGTGGGGCACTATTTTCTTGGAACTGGATGTCTTTTGGAGGACACGAGACCAGATAATGTGCCCCAGCTCACCTAAATGCGTGGGTCACTAATGATCACTCAGTACTGGGACCAATCCCTCCTGAAAACATCTAGTACGGACACCCACTTCTCAGACCTGCCTGCGAAAGCTAGCTCAGATGTAGCCGCTAACCATGCTCTGCCCACTAATGTGCTCACGCAGCAATGAACAGCCCCCGGCTCATGGAGATCCAGTTCACCTTTCTGAGCAAGGTTATCCTGTCAATACCAAATGAGAAGAGACACTCATAATTGTAGGGACTTTCCACCATTTATCTTCCCATCCCCTCTCTCCTCCCCACAGGTGTAGACTTGATACAGTCACTTTTCTCCAGCGAAAGAACACGATTTTGTGGCGGACAGGAATGCTGACCCCCTTGCCTTCTACTGCAAGCATCGATCAAACCCAGCCTCTGTGTCCCCTGGAGTCTTAATTTTCCTCTTGACAGCAAAGACAAATTACTCCCCCAGGGCTGTTTGCTCATGTCTACTCAAGGTTTCCATGAGGCTTCTTGAAAATGACCTGTTTTTTAAACACACCATCAGTTTTCTTTCCACTGTCACCTACCAGTGTGAAGGCTGAGGTAGACTTGTGATAAGAAAATATTATGGTGCCAACTCCTGACACATCTTGCCTCTCTGCTCTAGGTTTCTTCTGGTTCCTACATGTTGCCAGCTGTAATGCTTTTCCCCTATTTGGGGTTGTCCTGCACAGGTAAGGCAATATTTTATTTGAGGTGGAACAACCAAAAGAAAATGTATTTCCCGGTATTTTTCCAACTCGCACCACAAGGTTTTTTCCAACTCGCCGTGAAATTTGGCTCACTTTTCCCATCCTGTTCCTTTCTCTTTCCTCTGCAAGACTTCCCCAACACCCTACCACCAGTGCCCACATGGTGAGAATATTCCCCATGGGAAAATTCCCACGTCTCTAGGATCATTACCCTCTGACCACTGCTGATACTCCAGCGATCTGCAACTCGAGAGGTTGGGAGCTGCTGTTCACATCATCGGCCGGAAGGGACGGAGAAGTTCCTGTGCTGTTTAGGATGGTGGTTTCACGGGGTTGAGAAACAGTGCCTTGAAAACAGCCGCCCGTCTCTCCAGCCACACGGAATGAACCTGAGCTCTGAGCGCCGCAGCTCCCTGCAGACGTGGGAAGGCAGGCAGACAACGCAGGGGGCAGGAGCTGGTTCTGCGATCGAAATCTGTACGACGAGGCATGCGGAGAAATAGGGACAAAGCAACTTCAGTTCCCCAGTTTTCTAATTTCGGAGAGCTTGTCTTTGCAATATAGCTTTTTAATGTCATCCTTGGCAAAAAGGTCCTTTTCTCCCCCTCCTCCTGGAAAACACAAACCCGGCTGCAGAATAGCCTGGTCTAGCACTGGGAAATACCAAACACCCTTATTTGTACGGAACACTGCCAGCCCTGGCTATGATTAAACCCCCATAAAAATGAAGGAATTCTCTAGCCAGATTCATCCGGGTGTTGAAAGAGCAAAGAATGTGGTTGCCACTTTCCAGTTTCCCTTGGCACAAGGATTTTCCCATCAGCCAGGACATCCCAAGGATGGGAACCGGCACCGGACCACATGCGTGCTGGCTGTGCTCAGCTGCCAGCGAGTCCCTCTGAGCACCAGCATTTCCAAACACAGCAGAGCAGCCCCGAGGTTACACAAAGTCTTTTTGATCCCACCTCAATGAGCCCAAGGCTACAAATGCTGCCGTGGGACCTTCTCCTGCACTGGAATGAGCTCCTCGTTCACATGAAACCCATGCAATCCAGGCACGCTGCAACACAGACCCTCCTTGGCTGTCGAAGGCAATAATCACATTCTGGGTAGCTATGAGTTACTGTGCAAAGGGAAAAAAAATTTCTCTTAAACCCCCTGCTTTGTCCTTTTACCACTTGTGTATGGGGCTGCTTAAGATATATTGAATAATTTAAACAATCCACATGCCATAACATGCCCCCGAATGTTTAGCTGAGTGTCCCCAAATTTGTTTTGCATGTTTATTCTTCCATTCGTTAGGAACGTAAATGTTCCTTGACTTCGCCCTGTGCCTTTCAGCATTATTTTATGGAAATTCCAATTTCCTGCCCTGAAAGAAACCCTGATGATAATGAGAGGCTTGAAGCTTTTCAAACGAAAAAAAAAGCAGTTTGAGTCAATTCTGCATTTTGTTCTTAATCAAAACTAGTTGTGTGCATTTGCATCAACAATGAGCTGGGCACACAATGCTCCTCCATATGGGCTTGGCTGCTGGCATTCAGTGAATGGCAGGAGCCACTGAAAAAGCTCCCCGGTTTTCAAAGATTTAGAGATGACCTTGCAAAAGTGTCATTTGTCACTGCCTTGTCAGGAATTGCTGGAAAAATCCCTGGAAGCATGCTATGGAATCACAGAGCCCAGCTCTCGCATTGCCGAAGTGGCGCAGGGGGATTACTTACCCACAGAGGGACAGCGGGACATAAGAAACTGGAAGCTTTTTATGGAGCCCTGAAATATTTTTCTTTCTTGATGCTTTATCTGCACACTTCTCTTCCACTTCAGATGTTACTCATTTTTCAGGCATACTATTTCGATTCGGTTTATACCAAGTCTACCATAAATGTGAACGCAAACAAGCTACGGTCCATTAATCGGGACACCTATTTGCAATTCTAAAGTGTCTAAAACACTTGGAAACAACCAACAAACTTTTACTGTTCCCCAGTTTGGACCTGATCTCACAGAACCCTATTCACGCCAATTCCTGTTGAGTTACACCCAGGAGGGGGTATCCATGTCCGTGTAGTTTTAGGACCAGGTCCCCATTTTTGAGCACATTAATAGTACCCAGAAGGGCTGCGGTGCAGAGACTTTGCAGGTCTGTTCTGCAGAGCATGAACAATCAGGAGAAATAGGGACAGCGAGTTGCACAGGCATCCCTGGACGCGGTGTTGTGAGCGGCTGGACAAGTTGTGCTCAGAAAGGATTTATTTCCACTCATTTTGGTCTTGTGGCTGTGAGAGGCTTGCAAAACCTTTCACCTTCTTTCCCTGGAGTCGTATATATTTTATGAGAAATTTAAGAATTACCTCTTATTAAAACGGGGATAGTGTAATTACCAATAAAAAGCAGATGTTATGGCATGACTAATGCTTGAAAATGTATACGTAGCAAGCACAACATACCAGCACATCCAGGCTTTTCAGTAAGATAATAAAAGTTGTCTTTGTTGAAACTAACTGGCCAAGTCGCAGAGGTCTGAAGTCGCAGGGAAATCATTATGGAAAACGCCAAAAGGCTCCACGAAATGGCAGCTTTGCTCCCACCAATCTCGGCAGCAAAACGTAAATCCGGAAGGTTGAAATGGAAAACCCACATCCCTGCTCACCTTGCCCACATCAGGAGGTGTCTGAAAAGGTGTCCTGCTAAAGCACCCCGACTCACCGTGCTGAGAGCATCCTTCCCCTACACGCAGTAATGAGCTGTAATTAGTGAACTCCCTGACACCTCCGGCACCTCTCGGGGGGTCCATAACCCACCTGCAACAGTCAAGATCGTTCCCTTGGATCAATCCCAAGCATTTTGGCAAGGCGTATCTGGAGCGACCCGCGTAGGCTGACTTTTGAAACAGGAATGTGCAAACATCATGTGAATGGAGTTGTTCAGCCAACCTGCTCGAGCAGTCCCGGGGTTCACAAACTTCGTCCGCGCTCGCGAATTCCTCTCCCTTCCCAGCAAATTGCATTTGTTGCTTTCTGCCACAAGTGTCTGAAGCAACCCTAGGCTTGCAAAAGAGCATTCGCAGCTTGGAAAGAGCTTGGTCTGCTCTTCTGGGTGTGGGTATGACTTTGGGGGGAAAAGGAGGATCTGTGCCTCGGCTGGGGGAGGCTGCGAGGGCAATGGGAGCTGGAGGTGGGAGCTCAGCATCCACGGGCGCAGGGGGGCCGGACATCTCAGCAACTATGGGCTGGTGCTCACCCCTGCCTTCTCCTGTCTTCAAATCCCAGGTCTTTGACTCCTCCTGTGGCCCAAAGCCCATGCCTCCCTCCAGCCCCGGTAATTCAGGGTGCACTGGAGGCAGCAGAGACCTCCCCATGTTTTCCTTAAGACCCTCCCATACTCAATCATTATTATTTCCTCTGCACATAATTGCCATACTTCAATTTAACGAAAAAAATGATGTACCCAAATCTTCAGACTACTCTTGGCCCTGCAGGAGTGTCAGCTCACTGGAGAAACCTCCTGCAATGTGCTGGGGTGTCTTGCAGGCTGGAGGGGTTTTTTTAAACGTTGGTTTGTGCCAGCATTAGCTCTGTCATTTTGTGAAATGAAACTAAGACATATGCATAAGCAGCCTTGACAGCAATTAGTTCTGGCAGAATCTTTGTGGTAATGAATTTCAATGAAGCTGGGGTTTTGGGTGCCTGCACACTTCATTAGCTACCGGTATATCATACTGATGCAGTTGAGAAATCACATTATAATAAAACACTTTTTACTGCAGGCAGCAACTAGGATAATAAATGGGATGAATAATAATATAGTCCATTCAAAATCATTTCTGTGCTTTAGCGCTCTGGAATTTCAGTAAACAGTTCAAATACTATGCAGGAATTAATCTTACTCTGAATTTCTCTGTTACCCAGGTATTTATGAGCATTTTTAATGTATTGTTAGAGGAGCTGCTCCACTCTATTGCACTTGCCAGTTAAACACCGAAATACATAGATGTTGATGCAGTAATAAGAAAAATCATCTGTCATTTAGCAAGAAATATTTTAAACCTGAATGGAGGAAAATAGAGGTTAACTGTTTAAATGTGAAATATCAGGAAGCCTTTGTCTGTTTCAGTGTATTTACAAGAGGTATTATTTTTTAAAGTATGGAAATACATGGCTTTGAAAATGCCTTAAAAGGCAGAACTGTGGCATTCCTGTACTTTCTTTTACCCACGCCCCCCCATACTGGGGGCTGGAACTGAATGATCCTTGTGGTCCTTTCTGGCCCTATCCATTCTATGATTTATAAACCAGAGAGAGATGCATTATTCTGTCATGGTAAAATGAAATTTATACCTACCATGGTCTTTGCAGTGATTAGTATGAAAATGAAAAAAATGCATAAACTTGATGCTAATTCTGTTGAAATTTATCCTTTTGAATGTGTCACTTGGGCTGCTGTTGCTTGGTTGGGAGTTCATCAAACAAGCTGTCTTCCACCAGTGAGGGGCAAGGTGGAGGAGCCCATCCTCTACAGGCTTTACTGAAACACTCCAACCAGGACCATCATCCCAGCTGGGATCAGCTGGTTTATTAGGGCTTATGTCAGCAGCTCGTTATCTCACTGAGAGGGATAAAAACATCTGATGCTCCTTTAGAAGGAAGCCAGGCTGGCTGTGAGCATCCTAGTAAAGCCATAATGTCCTTCAGATATGGGGGAGGAGGAAGGGGATGGTTGTGCCAGCAGGATGCTGGAGAGGAGGAGATAGGATGTGTGTCCCCATTTGTGATGCTGCCTTGGAACCCCATCACCAAGGCAGCCAAGTGGGTACCTTGATGCTCTCCCCACTGGCTTTCCCCTCTTGGATGCTTCTTGGGTACCTGGTAACTATAATGTTTTTTCTCTCCCCCTTGTGAACAGATGGGTTGCACTAATATTACCCAACTGTACAGATTCAGGCCAAGTAAGATATTTGTAAGGTATCCTTAAAATGCCAAAAACCTTAGAGACAGATATTTTGATAAAAAAGTGGGAGAAAGTCAAGGTGCATGGGGAATTAACAGC
This sequence comes from Psophia crepitans, assembly GCA_013399095.1. Classification (NCBI taxonomy): domain Eukaryota; kingdom Metazoa; phylum Chordata; class Aves; order Gruiformes; family Psophiidae; genus Psophia; species Psophia crepitans. The sequence continues at coordinate 1,039,861 of VWZZ01004208.1, read as the reverse complement.
ACCAGAGCAGCAAACAGCTAAGTAGCAAAATACTTGTGTGTATTTATTTTCTAGTAGCAAAATACTTGTGTGTATTTATCTATAACAGTAAGATGACCGTTTACCTTATTTTTTTTCAATGAAATAGTGTCTTATAATAGTGGTGATCTGATAAATAGGCTTTTCAAATAGACATAAAACTGGAGCTGAATTTAAATATCAAGTCCAAACTCTTTCAAAGCCCCGAATTGCACGTGCCAGCTTTGGTTGTATGGAAAATAATAAAAAAAGGAAATTATCTGGAGGAGCAGAGGGCTGTATAGGGCTGGGTTTTTTGTTTTTTCTTTAAGGTTATACCCAAATTTTGATGTTTTTCCATTTCCAGAATGCTCACAAGCATGGCTGAAATACCAAGATTTTCAGGAGGCCATAAATCACCCTAAAGAGCCCAAGCCCGTGGGAGTCCTGTTTCGTTGGCTCGGAGTCTGCCAAGGCAGCTCATGAAATCAGATGCAAGTTTAACCTCAAATCAGGTACAAACACTGTCTCTGTGGGCCATGGTTTCATACAGTGCCAAACAGTAGTCTGTAAAAAATCAGGTAGCAGGGGATGGAAGCTGGGTTTTTATTTCTGGAGCCTGGTTATTGTTGCTCTTCATCAACACAGGGAAAACAGGAAATTTCATATTTTTCCTGTGTCAACTACTAGAGACTGCTTGAGAGTATAGGAGCTAACTTAGTACTTAAATTTAATTGAAAACCCTATATGAGAAACCATTTCAAGACTCAAAAAGAAAGAGCTGAAAGGTAATCAGCCAAATCCTTACCATCCCAAATCTTCCAGCTGGCCTCATTAGCTCTTTGCAATGGCCGATGTGCTGTGCCCTGGGTGGACAGCAGAACTGATTATCGTTGGTGACTGGTTTTGCTAACAGCTCTTGCCCGTTGAGAGAATAATTTTGCCATATTTGATCAAACACAAATTTCTTGCAGGAGCTTCCAGGAGATTTGGAGACAAGGGGTGAAATCACTCCCCCCACCATCCAGGCCAGATGTCTTGGAGCATGTCCTGCTGACCAGGGACAGTCCTGAAGACTTGAATACCACACTCTCGCTTTGCAATGACCAGTCAGCCCTAGATTACCATGTGTTTGCTCTTGCATACCTGCCCTACTACAGAACGTCTTACGTCTTGATCAGCCCATCTTACCTTGCTGCATCACACATCAGCACAGAAACAGTGTGTCAACCTTGTCAATGATGACAAGGTTAACACTAAGCAGGAGGAGAAAAGGAGTTATTCAACCCTTTTCACAGGATATTTTCCATATTACAGAACATATGAAGAGCTTTTTGACCAGCCACTCATATATGGATTAAATACAGAGGAAAAGAAGCCTGACAGTGATGGGAAAGATGAAAGTGAAGGCGGATGTGCAGAGGATGTTGGAGATGCTGAGAAAGTAAGCTGCAAGGGTAATTGCTAAATTGCTCCCTGAGATTGCACAGAGTCAGGGAATGCTCCATCTGCCATGAGTGGGAGCACTGTCCCCACCAACCTCAGGGCCTCCTGCTTGTCCCAGGGCCTCGATGACCTTTCCGATAGCTCCGGTGCTGTAGCTCAATCGGACATGGAGATGCACTTAGCCTGAGTATTGCAATGGCACTTGCCTTTGATTGAGGTCATGCACAAAGTGATGCAGAATCTGTGCAGGCAGGGCCTTTGCACAAACACACACTTTCAGGACATGAAGAGACGTAACCAGGAAAAAAAGTCAAAGAAAATAAGCCAAAGGGAAGACTGGGAGCCCTTGCAGGTGCCTTTAGATCTGAGCGAGGCACCTCAGCTCCCTCTGTCACGTCACTCTGCATAGACTGTTTCAAAGCCCATATGGTTAAATTGGGTTAAATACCTTCAAATTAGGTGAGGTGAAATTCACCTTTAATGTATCTGAAAGGGGTAGGAAGGGAGGAAGAGAGGTGGGCACATTGCACACCATGCTGTTCCCCAAAACTAGGCCATTAAGAACATGGTAATGAATTGTGCTCTGAAAACATGATGCAGGAGTAGAGCTATCTGCAAGGAGGAGATACCTGAGACTGCCCTGGCAAGGTCCCTGTCCCTTGAAACAACCTTGTGGACCCTGGACTCCTGTCTGTAGACACTGTTGGCTCTGGATGATCTGTCCCGTTGCTGCAGGGGACTGCTGTGTCCCCAAAGGCAGTGTTGTTTTCAAGGTGTCCCCCCCCTCCCCCCCCCCCCCTTTCTCATGTATTTGAGACCTTAGCTTTTGCTCCTGTAAATGTATTTTTTTCAGACCATCCCACCAAGTTTGGAATCAGATGAGAGGGCACTTTCTTCTATGACTGATGAAGAGCCAACAGCCCACCACCTCCTGAGATACAGCACCTCCGAACACTGCCCATCCACGATCTCCTTCGCCAGCCGGCTGCCAGGTCTGACCCAGCCCTTTCCCTCTGGTGGGTCCTTCCCTTACTACAGGACAGAGGGAGAGCTCTGTACTGGTCCAGCTCAGGGTGGCACGTTCTTCAGCAGGATAGAAGGTTTGAGGAACAAAGAGGGAGGACAAGGGAGAGAAACAGAGTTTTGGAGTCTCAATGCCAGCTGCTTGGCGTGCTGAGAACAAAGCAGGGGGTTTGTCTTTGTCAGCAAAAGTCTGAGTCAACGCAGGCATCAATATGCATGAATATGGATACTGCATTAATATGGAGTAAAAATACACTTCCTCTCAAGCAGAACAACAAGTGATAACCTGGACTGTGTAATGAGAGCAGAAAGGGAAATGCCTGATTTGGGGGAACACAGATAAACTTGCTCTAGAAAACACCCTGAAGGAGGAGGGTGAGGAAGAACTGTGTTTTTCTGTGGGTAATCCCAAAGTCTAGATGCTCACTTCAGGGATGTGCAGGTATGGGAAATGGCCAATGGGGGGGGGGGGGGGGGGGGTGT
>VWZZ01004208.1:1018201-1036905 GCA_013399095.1 Psophia crepitans | reverse complement strand
GAAGAATTATTTAAATCTAAGCTGCTTGGAGGAATTAAGCAGAGACATAATTTCCAGTAGGGATTGGGAAATACATTTCCTCTCTCCTCCACTACAATCCTTCCATTGTATTAATGGCATCTGTTAGACCTGGTTACTGTGCACAACAGTCATACACAGGAGAAAAAAAGCATTTTTATTTAAATTCTTTGTCAATAAAATTTTTTGAACACATTTCCATTATGTCTGTCTTCATTTCACTTGCACAGTCAGTAATGAAAATACTCCTGATTACTTTAATATGTGCAACTATGAGCTTCTATAAAATATCAGTTTTGACTCTGGAAAACTGGACAATAGCATCCAGGAACAACTTGGCTTTGGTGAAGCTTCACTGATTTACACCACATGAGGATCTGACCAAAAAAAGGTCAGCTCGGGGTTTCCTTTACAATTGTGAAATCTTGCAACATACTCTCCTTCCTGCCAGCTATGTCACCTCTGTGAGCCACCACACAAGTTGATGAAACATTTCCCATTCCTGCTACGTGCGCAGACGCTTTCTGTTCAAAATAGATGAGTTTACTCCAACCATTTAGTTTAGATTCCACATGGGTATGGATAGCCTGCAGCTAAATGTACCAGCGTTACGTATTTTCTCTTAGCCATTGAAGAAACGAAGCACGTCATATTTAGCTGCTTCCCATCTCCGTATTTAGACCAGCCTTCCCTGTTGGTAAGTGTGACCCTGAGACCAGGAGGGCTACAGCCGTGTAAGGTACATGATGACTTGGACAGTAATTTCTGCCCACGCTGCACTCGAGTGGTTTTGGCAGGCAGGGAAGGGGGTTTGGCTGGATGCTGGGACCCACCAGAGGACGGGAGCTTCGATCCTGGTCTTTCTGCTGGGGGCTGCTCAGGATGAGGCCATGCACCACCCTGTGTCCTTCTGCCACCCGCTCACTGAAAAGCAAGCTGAATCAGACTCTGCTTGAACCAAGTCAGGCTGGACGAAATAACTTCTGGTTTTAAGCATGAAGGCAGCCTACGTCTTGGGTTGAAAGCGAGCCATGCAAAATACAGTGGGATTATCCAAAATCAAGGGATTGGGCAGAGGAGGGATGGAAATCTGTCTGAAAATCAGGTGTGAGTTGTTCTGAGAATATTAACTTCAGTATTTCCATAAATTCAGCACATTAAAATAGTTTAAACTACGTAGTATCAAATCCACAAATCTGCCTGACTTCCACTAGCTAGAAATTAGCTGCTTTCTATTGGCTGTACTTGATAATTTATGGGAAGAGTGAACATCAGAAATCAAGGATTTGGGAGATGAAAACATTATAAGCTTTACCCTTACGGATCAGAAAAGCCAAATTTTAATCAAAAGCCAGCAAATATCATATCATATATTGCCATCTGGAAATTGGAGCTGAACAAAACTCTTGATTTTAATATATTTTCCATACAGTTTTGCTCAGAGGTAAAAAGGGAAGGATGGAGGGCAGAGTTGGAAGCTTCTGTGTTTCTCTCAAAGGCTTATGCTGCTTTATTACTTTTCCACATAGTTAACATCCTGTACACGGACAGCAAATGACTTTTTCTCAAAACGCTCCGTGGATCAGATTGCTACCTTAGAGAGGACATCACGTACCTTTACCCCAAGAGGGGTCCTGGTCAGCTGGAAATAACAAACACTTCAGTTCAGCCTCGTGTACCGATAATGTATTTCCTTTCATCTCTCTATTTGAAAAATTCATAGTTATTGCTCCAAACCCTTAGCATTTCAATACTAGCCTTCCTCTGGAGTTTGTAAAACTATCCGCAGTGACTTTGATGCATGCTGTGTAGTCTTCATTGATCCCATTTAAGCTTTTAATCTCATGAATTCACAAACAATTCATAAAACAAACCAAACAAACCATGGCAAAAGATGCCCTTTAATAACAGAAGTAGTGGTGACCATCACTGTCTTTGGGGATTTCTTGTAATGCAGGATCTTCTTTCTCGAGAGCTGATGTTAGATTTCATTTGGAAAGGGGGGGAAGGACTTAGTCACAATATTTGTTAATCTGCATACCCCTAGGGAAAAACCTGCTTCAAAGGCAGTGAAAAGGTTCACACAGGCGTCACAGGACATGGAATTTGTCTCTGAAATCAGGTATGAGAGGCCTTCTTCAGTAAAGTACTGCAGCCTTTAAGATCTCAACCCAAAACATCCTAAAATCAGTAAGAAAATTCCCTCAGCCTCAGCAAGGCTGGGCTTGGGCCTCCGGTCTCCCCATCTGGCGCAGAGCAGCAGCTGTAATGGTCCCTCTCTATAAACCTGAACTCCACCAAATGCTGCTTTAGGGAGAAAATTAGCTCACCAACATTTAACTGTATCAGCGTGCATCCTGCCCCAAGGACCGTGCTTAGCTAAGCTCTCCTTCCTCTCCCAAATCCTGATTACGTCGACGTATATGACTTAATAACTTCACTTTGAACTACATTAGAAAGGAAGCTTTTGGCAAGTAGCACTTATCACAGAGGAGCAGAACCCAGCATTAAACAAAGAAGCTTAAACAGGTCCCTTCCCAGCAACGTGATAGGGAGGAACGGAAGCGATTCATTAATATGAAACAACTTGGCTTCCATTCAGGACCGTATTTATGGTAAGTGATTAGTGAACACCTTGAATATATTCCTCCCACGCAAACACCCGCACAGGCACATCACCGGGTGAGCCCACTGATGGGGGAACCCCCCAGCCCTCCCGCTGACACAGTCTGATCCAGGTTGCTTTGTTTTGCCAACGTTGTGTATGATCCACATCAGATGTTAGGAACCGCGTTTTGCAGAAGGGGGTTGGGTTGAAGGTAGCACCTGAGGGTTGCGCTGAATGCTAGTCATCAGCAGGCATAAATGGAAATGGGAAGGAATGAAGAAGCAAGGGATGGCGATCCAGGGCTCCCCGTGAAAGCTGGTGCCTCAGGAGGGGAAGCAGCTCCACTCTCCTTCGCACCTGGACCCTCAAGAAGATTTGATTTCTCTCTCCTGACACACAGATGTGTATCTCTGTCTATCTAGATCTATATCTTAATTCTCTCCAGAACAAATGTGTGTGTAAACCAGGTGAGGTCTCTGCCCAGAGCAACTGTTTCCCAAAACGCGAAGAGAAGAGCTGGGCTGGGATGAAGGCGCAGGCTGGCCCTGTCTGAAATCCCTTCTCAGTTAATGATACAGGTGGGAACCAACGACGAAAGCAAACAGCCCACTGACCTACATAAACCCCATAAATCTATCTGTCCCTGCCCCAGCGCTACCAGTGCTCATTAACCCCCTCCAGGCTCCCCGGCTGCTGGGGGCACTTCTGCCTTTCCCAGGGATGCAAGTTGATGGGGTTTGCAGGTGTGGGTAAGGCAGAAACGCTAGCACCTGATCCAAGCGATGTAGACTTTATTTTGACTTCTGCAGCAATCATTAGTCTCACACGTGGAAAAATGCATGTGCTATATATTTTCGTTAGTAGTCTTTTATCAAGGCTGGTGTCCTTGGGCTTGTTTCTGCTACTGGTGAAAATAAATGGAGAAACGAATTCCCCAGGACAGCCTTACGCCAGGACCACGTGAGCGGTGGGACTCCTCGAAGCCAATGTGGAGTGGCGATGGCCTGCAGTCAGGGGGGGGAGCTGGGGCACCTTCTCCTGTTATTAGCTAGGATAAAAATAATGCCAAAGGCTTGAGGTGGCACAAGGCTGCTTCTGTTGTCGTCCATGATGGTTACTGCTCGTCAAAATTATCGAACGCAGCAGCTCAGACGGAACTCCTTGCTGGAGCAAGATCTGAAGGCAACAGGCAACACCCGCAATGCAAAGGGAGCGTGGCGGGGAGCGAGGAGTTAAGCTGGCCTGCCTGAGCGGAGGGCTGTGAAAACAGACACCAACCTGGAGGATGCAGCGGCCTCTCCTTCCCACTCGCAAGCTCCGCAACGGCTGAGACATCAAAAACCCCAACACAATATAAACCTGAACTATGGGCTCCGACAGCTGCAGAGTGTTTGAACAACGCGTCAGATGGGAAAGTTTGTGAAATCTTCTGTATCCCACCGGAGCATGGGGGTTGCAGCTTTTCCTGGTTTCTCTGGCTGCATTTTCCCTAGACAGCAGAGTTGCCGTCAGCGCGTGGTGTGAGCGCGGTCCCGTCTGCAGGGGGGAAAGCAGAAGGAATCACCCCGGCAATGCAGAGAAGGCGGCTGCGGTGCCGTTTGCTTAAACCAGAACTTGTGCCCCAGGTCCTCTCCTGTCCCACCACATCCTCCCAGGGACCTGATGCACACCCACAGCCACCGAGCTTTGGATTTGCTTCCCTACATACATCTCATCTTGCAGCAGTGTGCTTATTGCTTCCTTTGAAGACCTCATGTTCTTACAGTATCCTCACAAATGTGTGCTCCAGGTCAAGGTGACGGTGTCTCACTCCAAGCAGCTGCCCCGTTAGCACCTGATGCTGGATAATAATAATAATGATTAATGAATCTTAATCTTTCTGTCACAATTCCCTTTCATTAATATTTATATCTGGCAGATGTACCCCCAAGGGGGAAGTTGAATTGCTAAGTATTAGTCTGCTATGTGCAGCTGATATTTTCTGCAGCAACTTTGAGGACATTCTTCTAAACATCATATTATGTGCAATTTTATTTTCAACTCATTGTTAATGCTGTCACGTGTCAGCCTGGAGAACGTTTGGTTTAGGTCCCCTCATCTGATGAAGTAAAAAACAAAACCACCTTAAACACCAACATTTGCAGGAAAAGGGGTCTGATGCAAAGGAATGATTACACGCTTAACCAGCTGGCATTGTCACAGAGGTCAAGCTCAGCTACGGATACACCACTGAGGCCCCTAATTACAGCAGGGTGTAATTTAAGGCGTCTTTAACAGCCAGTGATTTTAAACGTGTGCTGTTTTCCAGTTAGATGTATGTGTTCAGCTGCTAAAAAAAAAAAAAAGTCTTGTGCAGGACTTTTGGAAGAATAAACATTCAATTAAACGATCTAGTTGAGTCCTTATAATTGGGTTGAAGTCTGTTTATAACTAATTCATAATACAGCACCATTAGCCAAATGATTAATCGGTAATTACTCTATGAAAACAAATTAATCACTGCGCTTCTCAAACCACGATCCTTTCTCTACACACTGCAGCAAACCATTTGGCTCTGGTTTATGACTGTCTTGATTTATTTCTAGTTATCCATCTAAGTCCTGGCTATTAAATTTGGAGGAATCTCCTCCCGGCTCTCAGCGATGCACTGTCAGCTGCAGCAACCTGAGAAATATTTTTCATTTTTTTAATGTTTTATTACCCTCCCCAGACATGCCTGAGCCCTGGCTGGCTGGATGTGATTTCTTTGATTGTGCTCTCACTTGCAAGGAGGAACATGAATCTTGCGATTACATTCACGTAAAGACTAAGGAAATCAGCAGATGTAAAATATGGTCAGCCTTTGTACCTGAGACATTCAGGTACAGTGCAAGCCTGCAAAGACTTCAACCTTGGAGGAAGACTTCCCAAAATAAGTCGTTAAACCATGTGGGCACAGAGAAAGCATGAGCAGGTTGTATGTGGGGAAAAAAAAAAAAAAAAATAGATGGATGCACGGTTGTGAGTTTTCTCCAGGAATTGATGGAAATGCCCCAGCGTCTGTGAAAACGTGGCCAACCACGTCCAGCCTGGGGGAAATGGTGAGAAGGACACCTGAGCTCACCCACCACCAGCACCTGCAGCAGCCAGCAACAGTCTTCTGGAGACAGCAATGGGCATGGACGGTGCTTCGCATCAAAGCAGTCTCAAAATAGAAGACTGCAAATGGAAAAATAAATCTTCAAATGACTGTTAAACACCTTTATCTCTGCTTGTTCCCAGAAAGAGAAAGAAAATCAGAAATGCTTTAAGAGAAAATGGACTGGCAGAAAGGGGAGAGTGCTGGTCATCTGGAGAAGAACGGTGTCACAGGGCACCAGCAGGTAGCACAAAAAACCCTGAAGTCCACCAAAACTGAGGGTCACACTGTATTTCCTGAGAAAAGACTGCAAACAGCATGCTCAAAGGATTGCAGCAGGCAGAGAGGGTGTAAGGTCACCTGTGGGAGGTGGCTGGCTCAGGGGGATCTCAGGACCCAAGTCCAGGGGAGATGTATCCCACCAGTCCCACGCTCAGTTTGCAGTCCCTGCAAAGCATCACGCTGGCTTCAGATACACGGCTGAGAGTAACCATGACGCACAGCCGGCAAATCCCCGCTGTCTGACGGGTGATTTGCCAAATAGCCCCCGATTTACCAAATTCAGATCCGCCTGAAGCCCCTTGACAGTGACTCAGATTTCCAGCATCTCCCTGTTCCAGCTTCTGAAAAAACATCCTGGGAAGCCCACCACTGTAGCAGCCAGAAAGTGGGTACAGAGCCCCTCTCGGGGGGTGACACTGACAGCACTTCACCGGGTAATTCTTACTAAGAAGGAAGCTGACACCACTAGGTGACACAGCAGACATCAGCTTCGTCCCGCTGTAGGTATGATTCATAGCTGCCTTAGTATTTTAACAGAGTAAGTCGCTTCAGTGATGTGCTAGAAATAAGGGTCGAGCCTGGTTTTCAGCTTGGATCCCGCAGGGACCCTGTGCCGATTGCCAGATTGCTTCCTGGATGAGAGCGTGACTCGGCCATCAAACGGTTTTTTTACCCTCTGTATTCAGTTTTATGTACCCAAAGCTGCTCCTAATGGGGTGCAGATGTTTCTCAGACTGAGTTATCACAGAAAATGGACAGGAGAAGGAACTACTGAAAACTCCGGAGCAGCCGAAGGGAAATCACGGCACTCTTGAATCCCCAGCACGGAAATAGTTGGGTAGAAAACCAGAAATAGCCTTTTTTTTTTTTTCTCAGCAATCACTGCTTGTGTTTCACGGGGAAATGAAGGGACAGACGCTAGGATGATGCTTCTCATGGGCCATGAAGGAACTCTAAAGTTTAATAAAAGACAAAAACACGCACAAGGCAAAGGAAAGGAGGCACCACCGGCAGGCAGCCCGGCGGCAGGTCCGTGCTGGAGGTGAGCTGGCAGGGAGCAGCAGCAGCTCGAGTGGCTCAACCCTGGCCCCAGCGGTTGCGTGTGCTAACGGCACTGACGCTGCTAATTGCACTAATTGCACTAAACTAGTGACAGGACAAGAGGAAATGGCTGCAAGTTGTACCAGGGGAGGTTCAGGTTGGAGATGAGGAGAAAATTCTTCTCAGAAAGGGTGGTCGGGCATTGGAACGGGTTGCCCAGGGAGGTGGGGGAGTCACCGTCCCTGAGGGTGTTTAAGGAAAGGTTGGATGTGGTACTTAGGGACATGGGTTAGTGGGGAATAGGTGGTGGGGGGACGGTTGGACTAGATGATCCTTGAGGTCTCTTCCAACCTTAATGATTCTATTCTATTCTATTCTATTCTACTCTATTCTAATTGCACTAACGGTGGCCTCAAGCGACTCTGGGGCTCGCAGCAAGCAGCCGCAGCACTACCTGCTGCAGCTATTTCCCTCCAGGCTCCGCGGGACCTTTGCTGCCGGAGCAGCGCTGCTGGTGGAGCTGGGGCGCCTGAGGAGTGACAGGGACGAGGTCAAAGCACATCCAGAAACGGCACCTACGGGTGCAGCTCTGAGGTTTGGGTCACGGAGACTAAAACTGCCGTGCAGCAGCAAGCAGCTATGGGGTAATGAAACAAGCTGGAAGTTTCTGTTTGTGTTCATGCACAGCAGTTCTGGACTAGTTTTTTTTATATGAATTTCACTGCTTTCCACTGAGTAGCAACAGTGGATGGAGTGGGATGATCCTGGGATAACTGGGAAACTGCTCTTCTGATGTTTTCTGTAAGTCTCTGACCGGGAGTATTTTTCTCCCTCTTGTTGTCTTTTTCCTCTGCCTTTTTACAGTCAAAGCGCCTGTGTTTCAGAGGCAGGGCTGACCAGGCTGGGTACCACATGCCCTGTCTGAGGGGTGCTGAGGCTGGAAACAGGAGCTTTCTGCCTCTTTCCTGCACAGTCCCAGCCTGCCCTTGGGAGGATCCTCACTCTCCAGTGTCTGTTCTTCCCCATATCCTCATGCAGCAGCAGAAACAAATATTCAATCAGTTTTGGACTGACTCCTCTGACATTACTCTTCCTGACAGGGAGGCAGAAAGCCAGATAAATGATGCTGAAACTATTATTAAAAAAAAAACCACACACAAAAAAAAAAACAAACAAAGAAACTAAAATAAAACTGAAAACCTGAGAAGGTATCAATATTCCATATGTAAAAATGTCTCAGTCCCAACTCAAAAGGGCGCTCACCACCCTTGGCCTGATCAGACCAGTCTGTCGGCTGCATCTGCTAGCTGGCACCTGCGTGTACTCACTGAACGGGAAATAATTGCATAGGTGGCGAGCCAAATGCTGAAAATCACGGTCCTCGAGGTGGTCTGCGTCAGAACGGAGGCATGGGAGAGCTGCAGCCGCCTTCGCTAGAGCGGTGGGATTAGAGGAAACCCATGAGCAACCAGGAGCAAAACCATGGCAGGATTTTTAAGGGAAGAAAGCAGCTTTTTAAATCATCGCGTAGTTGATGATGAGCAAGGCATATGCATTTAATGCTGAAATGAAATGGATTTAAAAGCCATCATGAAGAAATGATCTTAGCTGCTGAGTCCTGTGAAAGCTCCTCCAGGATGTCCAGTGGCTGGAGAGGACTCACAGCCCCCACCACCACCTGCCACCCTCCTCCGTGTCCCCAACTCTGCCCCATCCTGGTGCCCAGCCTGCAAGAACCGCAGGGAAAACTGCAGGACGCTCTCAGCCTGGCGGTGGTCTCCTCCGAATTAGGGAAAATCAAAGGGAAGGGCAGAAGGCAGTGCTTGGTAGTGGGAACACAGCCTGGTTTTATCATTAGTTAGGGCAAGAAGCTGCTTTTGAAAACATAAAACGAAGGTTTGAACCATACCAAAGGAGTGAAATAATTTTTACTGCCTCCTGAGATGTTACGCTGTAGGAAACTCAGCTCTCAGCCCCGACGACAGGATTGATGCAGCCCCACAGTGACCAGCCCGTTTTCCACGAACAAATGGGGCATTTCCAGATTGGTAAAATAAACGTGTTGTCATTAGGTAATGAAATTCAAAAGTTGGGAAGGGACAAGGATCCTTGGGATGGTGATAAAAGACTATTTTTACACTTCAGCAGTGCAGGGAGGCCAAGCTGTGGTTTCCTCATCATCAGGTTAGAAAGAAGTATGGATATACATCCTCCCCCACCAGCAAAAAAAAATAATACAGCCTGTGTGAAGCTCATTGACCCTTTCCGCTCTGCTCCAAGCAATTAGCCCACTCTCACTGAACCCCCTTCGCCGGCTTTGTGCCCCTCAAACACACTGGTCTGGGGACACCCAGGGCATGCTGAGACCCAGCAGGGAGCTACAGCATCCTGCTGCACCTAACGTCAAAACAGAGGACAACGTCTTTCCCGAGGTATGAACGTGAGGCAGCTGGATGGGATGTGCCAACAGGACCCGTCCTTTCTCTGTCGTATCAAACCAAAGCCTTCAGGTAGGGTTGTAGCAGACAAGTCTGTGCAGAGCCCGCGTTGACATCCTGACAGTATAATCCTTTCATACCCCCCCGAATGCTCACACCGCCTGCAGCAGGGTCCGTCCTGCTCGGTGGAGTCCCCGTTCGGGGCTGGCGTGCGCAGGATAACAGCACCCTCTGCAGCCACCCTGGCCGAGAGAGCCGAGGAACACCAGCCTCCGAGAAGCGTTTCAATCCGTCTTCCCATAGAAATGGAGATCGTTTGGTTTACTTCTTGTTAATTTAGGAAAAACTTGTAGTTGTGATAACAGCTTGATGTAAAGCTCATCAGATGTGAAGTCCCTGTCCCACAGATCCAGGCTTCAGCTGCGTCCAGCGATGCTCCTGCGGTGGTGACCAGGGTCAGGACATGGCCCAGGCTCAGCCTCTCAGCTGCATCCCGGAGGGCAGTCAGCTATGGCAATGGGCACTTTAAAGATCCAAACTAGTGTTTTTCATTTCTTGTTGATAGTGCCTGCTCTGGAAAAAAAAAAGTGAGGAAAGTATTCCAGTTTATCAGGAGCAAAGCCAGTGTGGTTCTGCAGGACAGAGGGGAATATGTGATGTAAAAATTATCAAAGAATAAGATTTCTCCATGTGCTGCAACTTAGTATTCAAGGAATTTTATAAGGTTGTACTTTTCATGATTCTAGGATTTTCCAGGGCTGGAAAATCTTCAGCTGCTAGGCTAAAAAGAGACCGTCCCTTGGTGGAATGAGGAAAACCATGGACTCCTCAGGGCCGGTGCCTCGGGAGGGCTGGGTGCGGTTCTGACAGGGATGGGTCCCCCGAGGCACCGCCGGGGGAGCCGCTGGGGGGACAGGGGGGGCCTGGGGAGGGAGGGTGCTCATGGCAACCGCCCCGCACGTCCCAGCAAACTTTTTTTCTGCATGTTTCTGGCTGGGCAGTTTGTCACGTCTCCTTTTGGTGGCACTGTCTGCCCAGATATGGCCAAATCCCCCGCTGCTGGTTCAGGGCCCCCCCGCCCCGGACCCAAGCGCAGCTCCTGCTGCCCGGGGGAATACACTGCAGCAAACCGTCCCGTGGTTTCTCCAGGTTTTGGGGGAAAGGTGTCAATCCGCGTGATTAGGTAATTAGTCAGCGTTGCAACAGGGGTAAATATCCACAGCTCCTAACGCTGGTCTAGGCTGGACCTGAAGTTTTTGTGCCTAACTTCCTTTTGGAGGTGGTCACGCTGGTAAGGACCCTGGAATGACAGCAAGGATTCACCGTAACGAGCCATTTGCAAAAATAATGCATTCTGAAGGATAAATAATTTCCTTAAGTTTTGGATAGGTGCTGCAAAGGCCGTTTGCACCACATGCAGGCTCTGAACCGTGCACTTGTAGAGGAGGAGAGCATCCACACAAGTACCCAGTCCCTGCTGCAAAGCCCATCAGCCTCAGACACGTGGAGCCCAGCGCGGGGACAGGAGTGCTGAGACAGCCCCACATCCCATGGCAGCACCAAAACCCAGCGAGATGCTGCCGTGCAGGGAGGTGACCCTCCACGGCACCCAGCTGCCTGGGTGGGAATGAGATCACATGCGATGAGCAATTGGATTTGCCAGCGTTACCTGGACTTTGGTTTTTTCTTTGAAATACTTGTTAGAGCTTCACTTTGTTAAAGCTCAGCAGAAGGCCTGGCTCTTTGCTCCAGCGAATTTGCTTGCCCTGTTTATCCAGGCAGCTGGAGATGGGCAGCTCTTAGTCCCACAGCCTCTCCTCGAGAGCCAGGGCACGTCCCACGTGTGGCCGAGGGAAAGGGGTCACATGTGGGTGTGAAGTATTTGAGTCGTTTCTCGTCTTTAACAGCTTGTGAAGCCACAATGCACAAGGACGTGTCCAGCCCCAGCTAAAGGTGCAGCACCCTCCCCTGCCTTACTGGCCTCTGAGGAGCCCCGGAGGGACCTTCTAGGACTCCCGATTTATAAGGTCAGATAATTGTCATAAAGAGATTTGCAAAGGGTGAGTTCCTGGCTCTGATACAACCACCAGGGTTTCTTCAGCAGACCCAGGGCGCCACTCCTCATTTTCACTCTGCTGGTTTTTCATATCCGGGCCCTTCTCAGCTGCTGTCTTGATTTTTTCCTTTCACTAGTGGTGAAGTGAAGTGATGCTGCGAGTCCCTCCAGCAAGGATGAACACAAATTCTTCCTATAGGCTCCACAGTGAATTAATGGAGCTTAAATAGGACATTGTGAGCAGGGAATCGGTGGGACTGAACACGAACAAAGGATGCTTCTCCATTAATACAAATGAGAAACTCTCTCACTGTGCTTGTTTAATCAAATCGTTGCCCACAAAGAAGCGGTGTTTGCTTCTCTCACGTACATTTTCCTGCAGCTTTCAAGCACTCTGATTAGTATCTGCAACTTTGAGGATCTCGATGTAACTGTCTTGTTTGCCTTCTTCTTCCTGATGTTATTGATTGCAGAGATGCTTCCACGCAAATAGGACTGTTCACCTTGTAAAATTAGCCTGCTCCTCTTTCGCCGATGGTGAGCTTCTACCCCGGCCCAGCTGGGCCTGGCAACCTAACAAAATCCCTTTCCCACAAGAGAATAATAGAAAAAAGGATGGAGGGATGTTTGGAGGGGTAAACACGGAGGAAACTGTATTAAGCTGGAGACAATCACACATGCAGACACGAAACGACTTTTAAACTAAGTTTTAGGACTAAACACTTTAATTACTCCCAAATACTGAGATTTTTCAAGGCAATTTACAAAAGCCAAATTGCCATTTATGTTTCTGGACAGTAAGATATGATTCTGTTCTGTGATACCCAGGTTCCACATGCTGAAAAGAATGGCTGATTCTAATTCTCAATTGCCAGTGGGGTTTGTGTGGGGAGCTGTGCCCTCACGTCCTGCTGTTACAGATGTGGTATTTAGCATATGCATATAAACAGCAGGGGTGTGATCACGTGAAGCTGGAGCTCAAATGGACCTCATCTCACCTGGGGAGTGTCTGTCTGGTGCCGGACCCGACACAAGACCTGAAAGCTGAGAGTGGGAATTATTTTACCTAAATGCAGATTTCTGTAGTTGAGACGTTTACATGGGAGCTTAAGCTCCCGTTGGGTCCCAAGCCACAACCCATCTTAGATGACTAAGGCTGCTGAGATGACCAACTCAGGCAGACAGCTGCAGAAGGGAAATGTAAAGTTCAAAGGGATAAATCCTGTCCCAAATGTTGAGAAGATTCCTGCCCACCACCATCCCTTTCTCCAGGACCTTCTCATCTCGCAGCCCTGCAGACCTGTGCCTGCCTCCCGCCTCCACCCCCTCTTCTGCTCCCCTTTGCTTCTGCTCCTGCCCACCCACACAAGCCCTGCTTTGGCTCCAGTCCTCTCAGCTCTCCTCCACCACCAGAGAGGGCAGGACAACCACCACAGCTGACACCTCTTAGGGCTAGACACTTCTTTCAAAGCTTTTTCCATGTTTCTACTGTTGTTTCCCAATAAAAACTGGCTGAGGCTCAGATTTTCTCCTTCACGTGTTTGAGCAAAATGACTTGGCTTTCTGCTTGAAACATTAACCACTGTCCAGGAAATAAAAACACAGAGAGCCTGGTGAACTTCCAAGGGTATTTTACAAGGACTTTTATCCATCGGCAGGTCACTGTTAGGGGGATAACCTGTGATGGTCATGTTTGAATTCTTTGGGAGTTCAGAGAGTTTGGGCAGCCTGGGCAGGGCTTCGCCTCTCAACCACAGGCAGGCTGGAGACCAGCAAGTGCACGAGCTCCCCTGCAGCTATTTGCAGTGTAAGTCAGTCCTTTGGGGTGGCTGTTGCAGATGCTTGGCTGATGGAGCATGAAGCTCCCTGAGCTTGCAACTTTCTTGTAGCCTCCGGAGACATTCCTGTCTCTAACCTTGGAGAAAGCCTCTTCTCTGCTCAACAACTCTTTCTCCATGCTCCAATTCCCTCTGTGAGAGTGCGGAGGGTCTAACGTGCAGGGGAGCAGGTCATGGGAGTCAACACTTCCTAGAGAGATCTGGGAAAGCACTTTTCCCATGACTGTCACATTGCTCTTGCAGGCAGCACAGCCTGCGCTGTTAAATTCTGCACTGGTTGAACATCAACCGGTCTCTCGATCTCCTCTTTGGCAGCTCTCTCTTCTCTGCCTATAATAAAACTAAATATAATGGTGGTGCTGGTGAATGTGTCCCTTTGACCATGAAGTGTGGTTGAGTTGAGAACCGCGAGCAGGCGGCTGTTGATGATACAGTCAAAGCTTGGAAACTTGTCCATGCCTTTGAGCGAAGTGCTCCACTTAGGCTCATTAGCAGTATAACCACACAGTGCCCGTCCAGCCGCCTCTGCCAGGGAAACTTCCTGCTCTTTCAAGGTCTTATCAATAGCTGCTGTGTCGACATTAACCTGGGGGATGGGAGCAGGGAGTGTGAGTCACAGCTGGCTGTCTCCTCCTGACAGGACAGAGAAAAATGCCTTTTCTTCCATGCTGTAGCCGCCCGTTGCAGCATTGCTCTGCTCTCAGCTTCAAGCATGTCTCTACTGAGCAGACTCATCTCAGCCAAAACATCCTTGGCTTGCGGGAGGATCAGCCTTGCCTGGGTGGGAGCGCAGCTCCGGCCCACCTGGCTCCAGATGCTGCTGCTTCTCCAGCTCCCCAGAAATTGTGGCAAAGACCTTGGTGCGCTGGAGAGGGCTGTTCGTGGCTCTTAAGCGAAGCTGTTGGATGGTGCTACGGGGCTGCTCGTGGGACGCTTGCCCTGACTGCTGGCTAGTGCTCAGGCTGTGATCTGGGGCAATACATCGGACGTAACTGGGAAATCTCCTGGTCTCTGGAGGCTGAGGACAGCCGGTCCCAGGAGGTCTGCTCTGGCATTATGCAATTGCATCAGCTGAATCTTGCCTGTAGGTCTGGAGACATACATGGACACCAGATACTTCAGGCATTCGTCAGAGGTGTTCCCTACATAAAAGCATAAGCACATGGGTGATGAAAAGACCAGAGGATTCCCCTAACTGCCTGATTCTTCCTGGGACACTATTCCTCCAGCAAAACCTGCCCAGGTCCTGGGCAAGGAAGGGCAGAGAAGAGCTTTGCAGCTGTTCATGGTGGGGCCCTCCATGCCTGTTTCTGCTGTTCTCGTAGTGCCTAATCCATCTTCCACGCACATTCCTGCAGAGAAAGCCCTCATGTCTCACTGCCCACAGAAATGAGCTTGTCGGGCAGCTCCTGGAGGGCATGACTATTTCTGCTACATGGCCCCTGACATGTCTCCTGCTGCCTGGATCTGTCTGATTGCTGTACCCCCTCAAGTTGTGCTCTTATCACTGCCTGCACACTGCTGCAGGGTGTGTGTACACATTGCTTTCCAATTTACTGGCCTCTGCTCACGGGACCCAGCCCACCAAAGAGACGCCACGCATCAGAACTTGATAACCAGTGACTCTGGCTGCAGAAATAAGGTTTAATGCTGTTTTACTTTTATCTTGCCCAGCAGCTTAAGCCATTATGTTGTTCCAGAATTCGGTGTGTGAAGAGCCGATCGACACACAGAGGCAAGATATTTGTTTTATTTCTAGTCTGCAGAGTGGGGTGCCGGTCACCTAAGGCCAGCCAGCGTGCTGAATGCATTAAGTGTTCCTTTTTTACAGTAACAGAGTGTAGCCGATTGGTGCTCCTAAACCTCCCTATCCACCCTTCGCCCGCCCTCATTGCACATTTTACTGTGTTTCAAACATCTGGGGAGGTCTCCTAATGAGCATGCTCGTTATCCACAAAGGGGTGCACATTTCAGTATTAAAATCAGCGCCGGTTAGCTGAGAATGCGCTGTTTCTTGATACTGTTCAAAGTTAGAGATATTTTATATACACTTACAATAGGACAAGAATACCTTGAAGGGTCCTATTGTTCTAAATCCTTGGTCCATTGAGAGATCCCATTCTGGTTACTACAGTTCCAGAACACACTGTTGAGGATACCTGAGGTGGCATATACTTTGTACAGCCTTCACCCTTGTTTTCCTGACATTGAGTATATGTTACTAACAGGTTAATATTTAAAGGGAATTTATCCCTGGATAAGCTGTATTCCAGTGAAATGCACCCTAGCCCAGGAATCTTTTACAGCTGGACAAGAAATGAATAGTCCCTTTTCATCTCTAACATACTCTGTCCCTTTGAGTAATTTCTGTAATTCTGAGAGCGGTTAAGTATGAATCTACCCTGAATTACTGAGCGTGCCCCAGTCCCTGCACTGCAGTGCTCACCCAAAGCAATATATATGGCTCCTGGTAGGGTGGTGGGAAACTTCTTCCCTTTTATCAGCAGCACTAAAACCTGTTGTGGAAAGAATGTAAGCTGGTCAAGAGAGTGTGGTATGGTGAAAAACAATGGGTTTGTCCTTGAGGAGGAGGCAGAATCGGCAGTGTTCAGGACGACAGAATCTCTCTGTTCCCCTTCTTGGCAGAAGGAAGAGGATTCCTCATCCCTAATTGAAACCACACTCATCTCCCTTTGACCAGCACTTGCTGAGAGCATCTACAAGCCCGGGCTGGGATTCAGAGCAGCAGAAAGGATCGATCCCTTCCCAGTTCTCCGTACAGCACCGCTGCCTGTTATCAGTAAAAGGAGATCCTCCGTCAGCTGGAGATGGAGGCATCTATCTGACACTGGCTGCTGAAGATAAGAGCCTGAGAGCCATGAGCTTCTCAGCCCATCGGCAGGACTTGGCAACATGCTGGCAAGTATTTTTGAGTGCAAAGATGCCCCTCCTAGTGCCAATGCCCAAAGCAGGGGAGTTCTGCTTTGCTGTAAGGGGTCCCAGTTCACTCCAGTATAACAGCAGCTTGGCAAAACACCTACAGACGGACCAGCAGTGGCAAAGGGTTACTTGTGCATAACCACTGAGAGGTGCTGCAGTCCCCATGGGAACGGCTCATCTGCTCACCAGCAACTCTAGTTTTGAGTTGCAGCCACTTCACTTTATGGGCAATCACACCCTCACACACCACAGAGGAGCAAACGAACGGCAGCGAGAGCTTGCGCGCAGGTCTCTGCCCGCTCTGGGGAAGATTTCTAGGTTTGTGGGTATTGCTAACAGCAACCGAGGGGCAAGAGCTGCACGTGTCCTGCACTCCCGCAGACCGCTGGGGTGAGTGTGAGAGGTGCAGCTGCACGAGTATCTCAGTTCAGCTGCTGCGTCCCTTCTAGCTGCTCCATCTCTTCCTCTTCCCATCGTTTCCATAACATTTGGTTTCAATTTTTGGTCCAACATGGCACAAAAACCATTTCCAGTATTCTCTCTGAGTTAGCAGATGTTCTGAATTTGGCGTGGAAATGTGTTACAGTTAAAAATAATTCATATGACTGATGATTAATGCTGCTATCTGAATAATCGCTGCATTCAGCCAGCTTTTCTTCTGGCTTTGCGAGAAAACATGCATGAAAAATGAGGACAATATCCTCTTTCTGTATTACTGTGTACATGGAATCGCATTTCTTCTAAAAAGAAGAAAACTAATTTATCTAAGAAAACTAATTTATCTGAGAAAACAAATAACTGACAAGTTTCCACAGTGCTTATGCACACATGTTGTCTCCAACATTTATCTAGGACCACAGCCCCGCTGAAACCCGCACTGCGCTGTTAGAGACCTGGTGCTTGAGGAAAACCCTCCTCACGGAGGATGTGCATTGTTATATACATTGAAAAATCTAAAGTTTCGGGTGTAGATTATCTGAGCTGATAACCATGCCCCTGATATCAAATTTCTGTAAGCAACTTCTAGACAAAAGCTCCCTTCAGCCAACTCAGTGATAAGGTTTCTTGTGTACATGTGCATGCACATAAGGGGGCACTGTTTTAAGGTTAGCTTGAATAATTATGTCTCCTTTTGCGGAAAATATTCATTTATGAATGGAAATTAAAATACTAATTATTTACGCCAAAAAAAATTTAGACATTTCTATTTTCAGCCAGTATTTTGGCATTCAAGATTGCTTGTTTACAAACTATCAACATATTCCGTAGTTACCAAACTACGGAGACAAAATACATTTCAACAAAAGGCCAATCTGCTATTCCAGGAAGGGAATGTAGCAAACCTGATGCCAATCTTTTTAGAAAGCCCCCAAAACTGATCCAAGGAACTGCTATCTGCAGAAATCTGACCTCTACAGAACGAAATTCACTTTGGGCTGTAGTAAACCCCAGCCAGATGAGACAGATGTATGTGCTTGGTGGCAAAGGGCCAACACATCTTTTGCAGAGCAAAGTTGTGTCCCAGTTGCTGAGCACAAGGACATCAGTGATCTGGTTAAGGATGAGAAGGATGTCGTGCTGTTGAGTAGCTGGGTGTTATTCAGGCGTAAGACATTAGATTTATTAATTGAAAGTACTACACAGGAGGCACAACAGCCAGGCTGGCCTCAAAATCAGGTATTTACCTTTTGGGAAAGAGAGCCCAGGCTTCAGTGGCAATCAGAAAGGCATGTCAGGAATGGCCAGAAAATGGTTTGAGATCAAAAGCGAAAATATCTTTATGCTGCTGAGTGTCTGGCTTGTTCCTATTACTCGTGGTTCTGGCTGCCCAGTTCAAAGACTTAAAAAAAATATTAAAAATGATTGAGGAGGGTAAGAAGGAGCATCTTGCATGAAAGGGGAACTGAACAGAGCTGGGGAATGACTCTGGGAAAGGCAGGGCTGAGGGAGAAGCAAGTAATAGAAGTGTAAGAAAATTGTGAATGCTGTGGAGAAGGAAAGGAATAGGCAGCAGTTGTTCATTGCTTGCCAAAATACAGAAATTGGGGGTATCTCCTGAAAAGATAATACAGAAATTGGGGGTACCTCCTGAAAAGAGGACGCAGTGTGATTCCAGTGAAACTCATGGAGATGTTTTTCAGTTGAGTAATGCTGTGTGAGATACACTCTTCATCTCTGGACTTGCATCTTTAATTAGAGAATTTATAGCATACTCCTCACTAATCCCTATTTTCCCCCCTCCACACGGAACCCTCTGTCCCATTTCCTGGCCGGAGAAGGGGTGATGCTCCTTTTCCACCTCCTGGGGGTGACCATCCCCAGCGTGAAGAGGAGCCTGGTCTGACCCCACTTCCCCGGCACCTGG
>VWZZ01004208.1:977105-1017185 GCA_013399095.1 Psophia crepitans | reverse complement strand
GGCGGGGCTGCCGGGGGGGTGGGGGGGGGGATTGATCCGGTCTGCTGAAAATACTGATTGCAAACACCGGGGAAAGAGATAGCAGAGAGACAAGGAAACGCGAGGATCTGCAGAGGCACCAGTAACACAGGGGTCTTACAGAACTTAAAGTTGCCGCTGGGTTTATCAGCTGGGGGGGGTGTGGGTAAGCTGCCCCCCGGGATGGGCCGCGGGAGTGGCAGGGCAGAGGGGCAACCGTGGCACCGCAGCTCTGCCCAGGCTACCGCTCACTGCAGGCTCAGGAAGGGGGTGTGAGATGGCTCATGGAGCCTGACCGGCCAGACACGGTCAATAGGTTAGCCGACTCAACAAAAAAATCCCCGAACTTACGCCAAAAGGTTACTCCAGCAGCTGATTTTTGGATCTTGGCAGCCTGCATGCAGTCGCTTTGCGCCGCTGGCCCTGTCCTATTGCCGCACACCCCCAGGAGTGGGACCCCCCTGGATGTCCAGGGGCTCAACAGCCACCAGCGCTCAGTGGCAGCAGCCAGTTTTCATGCGTAGCGCTGGACCGCAGGTGGTCTCAGGTCAAGGTCCAGGAGGACACGGCACATTTTATAACACATTTTTGAGTAAAGTCATAATGTGTTGACCAAGGACATGATGCTCTTTTCAAATCCACTGCAAGTGAGAAATTTCATGTAGTCTCTAAAGCGCTTGGGGACACTGGTTTGCACAGAGATCGGCAGATGTGGAAGCAGCACAAATCCCCCACTTTCTCCACAAACACCCTGAAAACTGCCAGCGTCATTTGCTATAAGCACACAAAAACATATCCTGGGCACAGGTTGCTTCATCCTCCTGGAGACATGGGAAATCAAGCCGTGCTCTGCCCCACCACAGTGGCTCGTGGCAGCAAGTGGCATGGGGATGTGGGTAGGACAGTGGGGGGGAATGGGCCAGTTTCTCTCAGGGAACCATGGGGAATGAGGTTGGATGGGACTGTAGAGATCAATACAGAGCAGTATCCTCTTTATCTGAATCATCCCTGACAGGTATCTCTATAAACTGCTCGCACAACAGCGAAGGATGGGGGTTCACAGTCCCCGTCAGCAGTTGGCTCCAGCGCATTGCTATCTGAGGCAGGAGAAAGCACTTCCTCCTGTCTAACCTGAATCTCACCATCCCAAGGCTAAATATTTGCACGAGCTTACAAGAGTGCGAGGGGGGTTGTTCATGGACAGCTCATACAAATACACCACCTCCTCCTCTCGCTCAGATGCCTTTGAGATGTAAAGTTGATGGAGTCCAGGACAGTTTTCAGGGGAAGATGCACAAGTGTTTCTGCCCAGCACTGCACTGGGCATTGCTCTGGCCCAGTATGCCTGTGCCCATGGAAATCTCTCCTCCTCCTCTATATAAACCCATCTCTTCCTGCCCTGTCACAAAAGCTTTTTCAATGTTTTGTGCAATACTTTGCTTTTGTCCCCAGGAGCCGCCAGCGTGGTTGTGGGCCACCCCCTGGACACGATCAAGGTAAATCACTTTGAACCGTACTCTCACGTCACCACCCAAACCTTCACTGACGGGGAGGTGGTGTCGCTCTAGATGACGCTCCAAAAGACCTTCACTTCTCCCATCATCCCAAGGGGGAATTTAGCCTAGGTAGAAATGTTTTTACAGACCAGCCTTTCTTCCTCTCCAACACCCATTTTGAATGCGAAACTAAAAGAACTGGCTGATACGCGTGAATTCCTCCGGTGAGGATTAATGCTGAAAATTAAACCTGGCCTTACTTCATGTGTGGTTTACCGAACAGTTCTGACAACGTTTTATTGAACTTTGCAACAGACAAGTATTCAAAGGGCAACAGGGGAACTATATTTGTTTTGCTGCAGGCAAATTTTTACGTGTTTTCCTAGTGTTGGCAACGCTGGAAGGGCAGAGTGCTGAAATTTTTATCCCAGGGCTATGAGATGCAATATTTACTAATTCTGCAAGACAATTATTCCTCATAGGGAAGGATTTAGAGATGTAAGAAGATATTTGCTAGCATGATGCAGACAAGCTCATGCACACACCAATACAGCCTGACCCAACTGAGTTGACTGGTGCAGATACAGAGGAAGATCCTGTTCTTTCCCCTTTCTCCTTTTGTACAGTGTGATAGGCATCTCTGGCCAGCTTTCATTGCTTCAGCTGCTCTTCCCGTGCCCTCTGATCTGGTTCAAGCCTTGTTGCTGGGCTGTCAGATGTGGCAAACCCAAGAGCCAGTGGTCTTGTTTGCACCTTAGAGACTCTTAGAGGGTGATAGGGGTGGAGACAGGGTCCAGCATGGCCCATGCCACATCCCTTCCCCAGCCATCCCCTTGCACACAGCCAGCTCTCCCTGGATCCGGAGGTGGCCTGCCAGCCCTATCCTTCCAGACCTGGTGAGATCAGCCCCGGGAGCACTGCTGTGCGAGGACGAGTGCAGACCCCATGCAGGAGGAACCGCAAGGCTGCCCGCACCATCCCAGCGACGGGCAGGGCCAGGGCACGGGCAGCGCAGGCAGGATCTGCCCAGGGTTGCCAAGGCAATGCCCATCTCAGGCTGGCGGTCAGGGCGTCATTGCCAGGTTTGGGGGAGTTTGGCAGCAACTGAGAGGATCCTGCTGGGAAGCATCGAGCTTCTGGGTGCCAAAAAAGAGCGAGCCCATCCTTCAGACCTTATAAAGACAACTGTCAGGCTGACCCCTCTGTTGCCCTTGGCTTTGGACATTGCCTGGGAATACCAAGTAGGCAGTCTTGTTATCTTTCCAATTTAGGGGAAGAGAAGTGGAAAGGAGAGTTTTCACACAGCGCTAAGCCAGCAAAGAGGCAGCTCGGTGGCATTGGCAGCCTCCAGGGGATGCGGGGTCCTTCCCCACCTGGAGGAGGGGACAACACTGAACGAAGGGTTGGATGGGGTACGTGATACCTGCACCACCGTTCCCACCAAGCAGGTCTCCTTCTTCAGCTGGCTCCTTCCCAGCGTCGCAGCCTCCATCAAACCCAGGCAGCTGGTTTTCCACAGCCTTGCAAAACTCTAAATAATTTTACTTTTTTTTTTTTTTTTTTTTACATTTACTCGCTTTTCATCCTCCGCATTGCATCCATTTCCCCAGACCTTCTTTCAGTTTCTGGGTGTCACCTGGACTCTATCATACTAACGAAAATGTAGCAGAAAGGAAAAGTTTCCTGAGGAATATCCGTGCTGGTGGTATCTGTTGACTTTGACAGAGATGCCAGCAGGGATTTCAGTGCTGGGTGACAACAGTTTAGCAAAGGGGCATTTGTGTGAGGAGCAGCTTGTGAGAACACCCAGTTGGCCTCAGTTACTCAAAAAATATATTAACTTGAACCTCTAAGTACCTGGTTACTGTGTAAAAGAAGAAAAACCAAGCCCACGGAGGTAAATGGAAACGTCTGGGCTGAGCGTGCAGGTGAAGCCGGGGGGAACGCAGACCTGTGCACCACAGCCGCCCTGTCCCGGGCGGGTTGGGGTGCACCCAGCCTCCCCGCCAGGCCCCCCCCAGCCCCGTCACCCCTGACGTGAGTCACAGCGCGCGCAGGTCTGCGCTCACGGCCTGGGCCTGCCTGCGTTGCACAATGCGCACCGCGTGAGCTGTTGCCGGCATCTTCACGTACCAGCTTGTTTGTAAGGGCTCAGTACATATTCTGCTTTCGCTGCCGCCTTCTCCGTGGCCTCTGGCCAGGTACAGAGCAGCGCTCGGAGCGGGCAGATGGCTGCACGGAGCAGCCCCAGGGCAAGCCCGGGCTTCGGTCCTTCTCGCTCCCCCCGGGTCCCACTGTCCAGCCTGTCCCTCCAGCACGGGTTGGCACTGTCCCTCCAGGCTTCGTTTTGTCATTCCTGCTAGCAGCACTGATGGATACGACCAGAAACGCTGTTCCCATTCCCTGAAAACATCCCTGATAGAGCGCACCTGAGTGTCTCCCTGTGAAAAATAAGCTCTGGCCTCAGCCAGGATTAGTTGCTGAAGCCCCAGGTCCTGCAAACCAAACAGGGTTTCCATTTCCTCACACATCTCTAAGCCCAAAATATGGATCACCTGTCAGGAATTTTTTATTGCAAACTTGTGAGAAGCTTGAATGGAAGATGATCTAAATATATGTGTGCTTATATATACCTGTGAGAAGGGGAAAGCACGTTGTATCATACGGGCTTTGTCGTGACTTAGGCCATTTCTTACAGCTGCTGGAGGCATTTTCTGGAAGGTGCACAACCATTGCTTTCCAGAAACAAAATGTCTTTGTTGGAAATGAGATAAAATGTATTTTTGAGTGAAGCATGGAGAATTTCTGAGATGGAGCTCAGTTATTTTGGCTCCATTTTGTATTTCTGTGTCTTAAAATCCACCTTGGATCAGAAAGGCCCTGGAAGCCTCCCAGGGAGCTCTCCTCTCCATCCTTCACCAACACATCCCAACCTCCACTGAGAATCCCCAAACGGGGGAGACCAGATCACTCTCCAGTTTCCATGTAAATCAGGACGTTGCTAGTGACAGCACTGCACACCAGCAGTCTGCTGCGAGCACTGTGCGGGGACAGGGGAGCTGGTCTGGACTCGAGAGCAATTTGACAGTCATCGATTCCAGATGTTGTAGAAAGCTTCAGACCTCTGAGGTCCCATTTAGCCCTGCTTCTGGCAAAGTTCAAGGGGGGATGGATGCACATATATCTTATTTTATTGCTCTGTTTTCTTTGCTACTTTGAGAATTCACTCTCAAAGCGAAGTACACATTGTTTACGTAGCATCAGCTTTCACTGGGCTGGAAGGATTGGACTTTAATTGCATTTTGTGAATGTCTTTTGCAGACTCGTTTGCAAGCTGGACAAGGGTATGGAAATACACTCAACTGTGTTCTCACTGTGTACAGAAATGAGTCTGTAAGTACTTTATCTTACTTAAAATGTGCTGGTAGAAAAGGCAGATAGATAAATAGATAAATCCATAGAGCAATTCTACAAAATCACGGGTGACACCAGCACTTATATGAAGACCAATAAAGTGGTGCAATTGAGACTGCAAATTCCTACAGCCTTCTCTTGCTAACTCTAAGGTAACTGTCTTGGTTACCTCTATAGGGAAAAGAGAGATCCCCGGTAGGGACTGATAAGTGACATTGCCCATGTCTCCGCACGGGTCAGGCTGTTACATCCACGGCGGCTCTTTTGCCTGTGCCTGCTGGCACAGCTCCACCGCAGGTATTTAGCTGACTTTGATGATGCCAGGACAGAAGCTGGCCAAAAGAGGGACTTTTGCATGGGCTCCTGTGCTTTCAGCATATCCTGTATTCTGTATTTACAAGTCATTAGCGATATGAATTAATTTTCATTTGCTCAGCATGCACAAATGGTTGGATCCAGGAGACATCCGGTACTTGGATTTACATTTCTGGCCTGACAGACAAGTTGGGGTTTACTGTGCTCCGTCTTGTTTACTTTCTAAACTCCTGCTCCCTTCCCTGGGTAGGTGGCTGGCTTCTTCAAAGGCATGTCCTTCCCTCTGGCCAGCATCGCCGTCTACAGCTCCGTGGTGTTCGGTGTCTTCAGCAACACACAACGGCTCCTCAGCCAGCTCCGCCACGGAGACCCATCTCACACTCCAGCACTCACTGACGTGGCTCTGGCCAGCATGGTGGCAGGCTTCATCTCCGTGGGCATCGGCACTCCTGTGGATCTGGTAAAGATAAGGCTACAGATGCAAACGCAGCCGTACATTGAAGGTAGGAAGCAAGGCAGGAAGGTTCCTTCTGCCTCAGGATGGACCCGATCCTGCTCAGCTCAAGGGTTGGCTTTTTATTAGTGACATTGATCAGATCTCCGCTGGCATTTCCCCTTGATTGGGATCACAGGGGCAGGTCTGCTCGGGACCAGGAGCCATGGGAGCCACCTTCCCCGTGTAGCCATGTGGCAGAACAGCAAGTCCTGGGGCTGTCGGGTGCCCTGGAGATCCCACCAGCTCCACACCTGCTGCTGCACCCCTCAGTCCTACGTATATTTGCCCATAAACCACTCTGTTATTCCACCCTCCTCTGTTCAAAAGCAAAAATTTCACTTGTACGTTTGAAAACCACTAGCTTATTTGGGTCAGGGTTACAGGTACCCAGGCACAGGCAAGACGGGTCAGGAGGGGATGCTGGCAGGATGGCAGTGGGCAGCCGTAACCTCTCCACAAGCTGCAGGCAGAAGAAAGTGCTTCTGCTTGAGGCAGCGGCTGAATTCCATCGCAGGCTGCCAGCACAGAGCAAGCCCCACCAGAGCACATGCATAGCCAGAGGAAGAGACAGCACAGCTTCAGAGCTGAACAGCCTGGATTTCACCAACACCTTTCTCATGGTTACAGTTGCGGTGTTTAACTGTGAAATATTGACATTTTTGTATTGCTTTGGTAAAATAATACTACGTCTGTTTTTAAAAGTCTCCATGCAGGTTAGCAACCTGATGGCCTTTCCAAAAGCAGCTCGGTCCTCTACATCATAAGGGCCAAACTCCTAAGATGTCCATGCTTCCTAAGATCCAGCTTGGCACCAGATGTGGTTAAAATCTATGAAATCTGGGCACATAGTCTGAAACTCACTTGGAAATCTCACTGAGCACATGCCTATGGGGAGGCATGCAATGCATCTAAGAAAAATCTGTCCTAAAGTGTCTAAACTTCTTCTAAAAATGGACCAAAGTCCTCTTTCTTAAAACTTTTTTTCCCATGCTACATCTTGATCCCAGCAAAAGAAAATGGATGGCAGTGTGGCAGTGATTTCTGTCTCTTCGGTGGCGGTGGGCTTTTGAGGGAGTTCCGTAGCAATATAGCTATTATAACAGTTGTATCTTTTTTTTTTGGCAGCAAACATTAAGCTAAAGCCCCCAGTTCCTGGATTTCCTGTGTACCAAGGCCCAATTCACTGCTTTAGGACAGTCCTACAGAAAGAGGGGATAGCAGGAATATACCGAGGCGTGGGAGCAATGCTTCTGAGGGATGTTCCTGGGTACTGCCTCTATTTCATCCCTTACACATGTTTCTGTGGCTGGATTACGCCTGACGGATGCATTTCCCCTAATCCCTCCTCCGTCTGGCTGGCAGGGGGTATAGCAGGTAAGCACCTTTTTCCTCCCAACCCTGGCAAAACAACGACAGGAAGGTTCCTAGGGCAGATTATGGGGGTGGCTCAGGGGCCACAGCATCCTCCTGGTCATGAGGAGAGGACATAGGGCTGAATGACCTTCTGCCCCAGGGCCGGGTCCCCTGGCACCACGGCTACGCTTTATGGCTTGACAAACTTTATGGAAGTCGTGTTATCAGACCTTCATCAGGCTCAATGTCAGCAAGAAGGAAAACGGCCAGCGCCTTCATCTCCCTGGATGTCTCACGGCAGCCTGCGTGTCACATTGCCAGTGATACATACCAGCCAAGATGCCTCCAGAAGAGGACTTCAACCTGTTGGCCTCCCCCCAGGAGGGTGTGCACCACACACCGCAGACTGTTACTGAGCAGCATCTTCTTTCTCTCCCTGTGCACACCTGCCAGTAAGGCTGGCAGTACATCCCCCACCATGCTTACACGTGTGAGGTCACTGCTACACCCACTTCCCATTTCTGGATCGTTTCTAAATTGCCGACCCCTCCATGCAGATCAGTCCTGAGCTCATGTAATGATTACAAAATGCTGCCTCTGTTTTTTCCTGCAAATAAACAGAGCCCTGGCCCATCTAGACAGCTTCTCTAGTGTGCCCCAACACTCACGTAGGTCCAAACAAGCTCTCGTGGGTCCAACTGGGCCATGTATTTCAGTGACATGCTGACCTCTTCAGAGGCAAAACATCCCACCTGGCTGCAGGCTAATCAATGTAAATAGACGGTTTCTTTATAGGAGTGAGGATTTATCTCAGCTGCGTGGAGCCTAATCCTGGCTGCCTGAGATGGGCCAGCCTCTTATTTGCGTTCTCAGTCCAAAAGGTGCTTTTCAACAGTATCATCTGAGGACTCCAGTTTTTCTGAAAGTCACCAAAGCAACAGCTCCCTGCAGCTCAGGCTCTTACAACGTCACGTCCATGCTCCACCAGAAGCACGGCAGAAGATGTATTTGTACCTGGGGGAGCATCTCCTGGGCTGCCTGCATTTGATTACCAGCGTAACCCCCAAAATGTCAATGCTTCTTCCAGAAACAGGGAACTGCTCCCAGAAGTACCGTTCCTGTGCCTGAGCAGGGTAAACACCCTGAAACGAAAACCCCACGAATACGCTGTGGTAGACAAGAGGTGAATTTCTGAGTTCGCTGACCTGCAGCTGAGGAAATATAGAGAAGAAATTGCTCAAATACTTCTGCATTTTTCTAGGAGCCATTTCCTGGGGGACTGCTACTCCAATGGATGTGGTGAAAAGCCGACTTCAGGCAGATGGAGTTTATTTAAACAAATACAAAGGGACCCTTGACTGTATCTTGCAGAGCTACCAGAACGAGGGCTTAAAAGTAAGTGATATTTGAGGTAAAATCTGGGTATTAGGCATTTAATTTTCAATTGGGAAATGCAATGGCTGTTACAAATCTATCTTCAGGATTGAGGGACAGCTAAAGTCAGGTACTGCTAAATTATAATAACGAGAGTAGGTAATCATAGTGCAGATTCTTTCTAAATCATAATAGTGAGAGTAATAATGTGCCTTACAGAAATGAAAAAATCAATGATGGGGGGTCACAGTCTGCTGGTGTAATTAACTTAAAATAAGACTTCATATCAGTGAATTTAGTTGTGGATGTGACTTGACTTCTCATAAATCAGAATACAAAATCCTTCCTCTGTGATTGCTTCTATAAAACGCAGAGGTCAAATGTTTCCCAGCGACCCCGGAGCCAATGGGCATGGGGTCCAGTGGGACTGTGCTGGCACCCAAGGTGCGTTTGGTCACCTTGGGCAATGCTTCGGTGGAACCGATGCTGCGGTTTGCACTGCTCACCCTCATTTTCCACCAAGATAAAGTTGATTGAAAATGCTCTTAAATCAGAATTGCTTTGGCTTCAAACGTGAAGAAGGTCTGCATGCCAAAAAAACCCCCCTTATCTCCTTTTTCTGGCTTTGTCTATTAGTGTAATAAAAGTTGTTTGTTCTACCTGCAAACCTTGCCTCAGTGAAATGTGAATGGCAGAGAACCAGGGTTTGCAGCTTTATTGTGCTGAGTGGTTATGAGAAGTGACGTCTTCTGATATTGAAATAAATCTGTATTTAAGTTGTCTTCAAAACATCATGTGGGCTTTTAGCTCTAAAGAGTTAATTTTCACATTCTGAGGGAAAAGTAACAAGTTACAAAAAGAAAAATAACCTGCAAAATCACAAGTCAGTGTGATTTAAATATTTGCCAATATGCCACTATGTTATGGCAGCTGTCAGGAGCTTGCAGTCTGGTTCATTTTTTGCTGTTGAGTGAAGAAAGCCACGTTCATATGAAGCACAGGGACCTGTGAGGTGCTCAGGACCGTGCTCGGGTGGTCCGAGAAGGGTCGAGGGTGCCCCAGGCTCTGCCGAGGCCACCCCGCACGTAGGGTCTGGCATGCAGTTCCACAGTAAAACAGGGTGGCTGAAAATGGAATTTCCACGTGCTTTGCCTTCCCTCTACATCCTCATCCTCCACCCTCCTTGTCTTGCCTGAATATTAAGAGCTGAGCTGCTATAACAGTTTGTCTGTTATCATACCTGGCACCCCGACCAAAGCCGGCAATAGGATTAAGTAATAGCTGATGATAAGACTAGATCCTTGCCTCATAAGGAAAATCTTTTTATATCTTGGGAGACACAGAACTGATAAACAGCAAACCCAGCTCTGGATGTCTTCATTCTGGGGCAATTCTGGGACATTCAGCATTTGCAGTGCTGAAAATAACTGCCTGGTGCACACAAAAAGATGTAAATACAGCTGCCTTCTTTCTCCATGTCAGGTGTGTTCATTCTGATGAGAAAAATTTATGCCTCTGGGCTTTTCTTCATAAAACTTCATTATTATTTAACTTGGTGCTCTCGCGTTACTTTATGGATACTGCAAAAATTTGTATTTCCTCCCAGAAAATTCTCTCTTTCCTAGCAAAATCAAACGCCCCAATGAATCAAGTAACATCCTAACCATCCCAACATTGCAGTTTCACGTTGAAAACTCTATCCTAAAAAACTGTCCTAAACAACGTGAAGATGTTTTGATTCTGTCATGTACAAATCAGCACCATGCGCTGGATTTATTGGACACAAGATACAGTCTTGTTTAGCAGAGCTCAGGATTTCAGGGAAAATACTGGTTAGAGGCTTAAATTGATGGGCTTCTGGTCTTGCAGCCAAGGTCTTCCACACTTTCTTACAGCACCTGTGGGAGCTTTGCCTTTGTAAAGCCTGGAAGGGTGCTCACTGCGCTCGTGTCAGTTTTTGTTCTATTCCGACCTTCTGGTGTTCAGATCAGTGGCCACAGTGATTAGGCTGGGCGGTTAATGAGTGATTTTGTGAGAAACAGGCCAGCAGAGATACTCCCTGCAATCACCGTTTTGAGACCAGGCTCATGCCAGAGCGAGCGCTTTGTGCACACCCTTGCACACACCAGGCAACAGCGTTTGCGGCGAGGGGGATTTTCG
The DNA here is from genome assembly GCA_013399095.1 of Psophia crepitans. NCBI lineage: Eukaryota > Metazoa > Chordata > Aves > Gruiformes > Psophiidae > Psophia > Psophia crepitans. The sequence goes on along the minus strand of VWZZ01004208.1, from coordinate 1,006,559 downwards.
AAGGGAGCCAAGCCAACGCCAGGAGTGAGGAGCGACAAGGGCCCCTCTCCACTGCCCAGAAAGCACTTTACTGTCTGAGCACTCAAAAACTCCTCTAAGTACCCAGCACCTTTTTAAAAAAATACTTATTGAGCAGAATAAGGAAGCCTGGCTGTATACATTCATAATTATTATCTTACCGAAAGAAAATCCTGGGTTACGTATGGCCACCAAAGCTTGACCTTGGGAACCCACATGTGAAAATATCAGCTCCTATTGAATTTTTTTCCCAAAGCCAGTGGCAGGAGCTAGTTCTCAGCAAGGTACAGGGGAAGTCTAGTTTTCTGTTGACTGAAAATTTGTTTCTATGCTCAAAGGTGAAACCTACAGTGTCTGTGTGGCACAGTGCCCGTGTCGGCCGGGCTGGCTCGCAGCCACACTGCTCCTTCTCCTCTTGCCAAACGTCTTCTGTACCCATAGACAGCCCCAGAGGTCAGAGCATTGGCAGCATGAGAGCAACAGCCCCCTTCTTGTACCCTGGGGTTTGCACGATCCCCGCATGCTTAAGGGGGAACGGCAGCTAGGTAGGACAACACTGGAAGATGTTTTCGGTTTCTTGCTTTCTGCTCTACACCAGTGGCGTGAGGCCATTTTTTACCCCTTGTAGCTTTTTCTGGCAGACCCAGAGGGGGATCCGTAGGGAGCATGGAGCACAATGATACCAAACCAGTGACTTTTGCCATTGTGCTTCTGTTCTCCAGCATGACTTTCAGACAAAGTTTTCCAGACATTCTTTCCAGAATGACTTCAGCAAAGACCAGCAGCGAGAGCGTATCTCCTGAGCAAACCAAGATTTGGTCCTTCAGAATCCCACCATGACTTCATTCAATGTTTTCTACTTCTTCTTAAAATAGCCAGTATATTCCTATGCTCTAACCTTTCTCCATCCCCAACAGGTCTTTTTTAGGGGCATCACGATCAATGCAGTGCGAGGATTCCCAATGAGTTCAGCCATGTTTCTTGGCTATGAACTTTCCCTCAAAGCAATGAAAAGAGACCAAACTGAGACCAATCCTTAACTTCCAGGTCAGAGCATAAAGACCCTCTAGCTTTATTAAAATTAGAGAATTAATCTTTGAAAGAAATGGAGTTGCAATTGTATAGATCCTCTGAAAGTCAGATCACTTACACGGGTACCTACATCTGAATAGTCAAACACTTTTCAAATTTGGGTCTGTGGGATTTGGAGCAGACAATAGATGTGCCGATGGATTTTTGTATCATTCCCGATACCCTGGAATTTCATTACAATCCATTCTGATTGCTGTGATTGCTTTGGTGACTGTGAAACAGAAAAGAAAAACCTGAAATAATATTCTCTAACTTTTTGTAAGTTTTGAAATATCATTCTCACTAAAGTCCTTGTGCAATATACTTTCCTCCTTTGATCTATCCACACAGACCTGAAATTAAGCCCTTTCAAAGTGTCTTGGCTACCACCTCACAGCTTTACTCTTTCCCTCTTAAACCTAGGACTGCATAAAGGAGCAGCATTAAAAATATCTGATTACAGAAACTTTTTTAGCAGTTAAATACTCAAGATGATTCTTGGCAGTTATTGCTGTTTTCTGCAGTACATTGTAAACCTCCTTCTTTCTTATTTCAAAAGCATTGCCAAGAAGACCTGAAGTCTCCTACTTCCTGAGCCAAATCAGCAGTGTGGTGTTGGTGAGGGCTCAGCTGCTCTGACCGAAGACTCCTGTCCTGCACCTATGGCATCTGCTTTCTCTTCTTCTCTGCCGTGGACTTAGTTGCTGGGGGACTCAAAAAACTGCACCAGCTCAATCAAATCCAAAGATGATTTTCATATCAAATCTTTCGCTCTGTTGCCTAAGAACACCTTAATAATTCCCATGTTGGTGTTGGGCTTTTTCGCTGATGTGTTTCCCACTGAGCCGAGAGAACAATTTGACTTCCCTTACCCAGGCAAGTGAGACGGATCCAACACCAGCCCACACGGCATCAGCTGAGGGAGCGTCTTTCGTGCAACACTGCATATCATGTTCATCTTTTTCGTGGAAAGGGAGAGGTGTGATGGATGTGCAGGTGCTTTTCCTATAGGAAAGTCTGGATTCCCACCAAATCCCAGCTTGCTTTCAGGATCAAAGAAACGGATGACTTCACCTGTATGGATGAACACTCATGTTTTACATCACAGAACTCTCCAGTTTGCCATAATTCGGGCAAGATTATCATGAAAAGACGTGAAGGGCTTCAACAGCTTCAGTTTGTTATCCAAGATATAAATTAAATTGGGAGACAGGAGGATGTTAAATTCAGAGACTAAGCTGAATTTTCTTCAGAAAACAATAAAACAAGTCTGCATTTCATATAGGTGGCTGCCTATTAATTTACCTCTTGTCTTGTGCAGCCCTTCAGGGACCTTCTGGAGGTACCTTGTTCAACCATCTGATTTCCCTGATGTGACAGTCCAGCTTGCCAACAGCCAAGTCCCACAGACATCACTTTGCAGCCTTGAGAGACCACCAGCAAAGGGAGTTTCTGTAAAGGATGCAGAGTTTAACCCAAACTATTCTCTAAAATATACAGGCTAGCTTCAGATCTCCCACTCTTTGCTGCAATCCCACTGAGATGCCTGGGGCATCCCAGGTCTCTCTTTGGTCTACCTCAGCCTTTCAATTATTCCAGCATTTTTTACATCATGATGATTTGTGTTTATGCTGTTAAATATCTCCATGCTCTATTTTCTAATTCTGGAGCTTCTGACGCCAAAACCCAAGAACACCCAGCTCAGCTATGACTGAGGACTCTGGTGACACTAACAGGAGAGGCTGACGGGTAACAGCCTCGCATATAGAAGGACACGCAGCATGGAGAAACAGTCTGGGATAACACTGTCCTCTGCGAAATGTACAGTTCCTACCATCTTCCTCTGGAGAAGAAGAGCTCTGGGGAAAAAGCCCAGCAATGGCAGTTTTAGCAGATGCTCTCAACGAAAGTTTCTGAAGACAACCTTGAGCAGCTGTCCAGCTTTCCTCCAAAAAAGGAGGTGAAGCAAAGAGAAACTCCTGTGTCCTCTTCCCTGGATGAACAGAGGAATTGGTGACAAGACTTGAAGACCTCAGCAAAAAGTGCCTAAGTTCTCGGGTCTGCAGCAGTACTCAGAAATGGGGTCCCAAACCTTGGACTCCGCTGAGGCCCGAATGAAAACCAAAAGTATGGCTTCCCACCGTACCGGCCTTAAAAAGTGGGAGAAACAGTTGGTGTTGCTTCATCTCAGGACTTGCAGGCGAGGAGGCTCACAGTGCCTTTGAGGTTGGCAAGAACACAGGGAACTGTTTTTGATAAACAATACAGATAAAACTGATGAGCCTTCACACAAGTATTTGTTGCTGCCCGCATTTAAGCATTCATGCTTTCCATGTTACCTATTTTAATGCATACACGTAAAACATGTTCTCTAGATGCGTAATATCGTATGTCTCCAGGGATAATACTCGGGGAGTTTGTTTTTTCAGTTCAAATAAATGGTGTTGCTTATCTGCCTGCATTATGTAAAACGGACTGTGAATTAATTAAAGCGATGAGGTTTGCAATGAGCTGTGTATCTGGACGACCCTGCCCTCGTGGTGCCCAGGTGTGGTGTGTTCGGTGCCCGCCCGGGCGTAAAGCCCTAAGACCCGGGTTGGAGTCACGTGGTGATTTTTCCTGATATTCTTCATGCAGTTCAACCAATTTTGAGATAGATGCTCAGGATTTACTAGGGCAAAACTCTCGTGTAACACACACCTGCCAGAGGGAGCTGTCAGGGAGAGCTGTGGACTACCCGGCGTTGAAAGGGAGCAGAAGGTGGAAAGCTTTTAATATAAAAATATGCAGGAGGGAAGTGAGTGAAAACCTTCAGCCACTTGATGGCATCCTCGTCCGTGGCAGGGCACGGCTCTGTGCTGCTCGCTGCACCGCTTTTGAGCTGCCAGGCAATCCCCTTCTGCGTTGCTCCATTCATGCTGGACCCCCAGTCCAGGTTTGATGCTGGAGCAGCAGACGCTGCCTTCCCAACGGGGCAGCCCCACGCCGGGCAGCGTGCAGGTGATTTCGGGGTGACCCTGCCCTGTGAATGGCTTCCCTAGTCCTGGGTGCACTGGTTAATGAATGTATCACCCCGTTAGCATTTATAGACAAACCACCAACGCTGGGCTGGAGGACAAGGGTTTTGAGGGTGACAGCAGCCCTGGCCACCGTACAGGAGGTCGGCTTGATGCTGGGTCAGGCACAGTGGGGTTGGGACAAGCAGCGTTTGAGGTACAGCACTTTGTGGCATCGTTGTACCCATCGCTGTGATGGATCACAGCAGAATCCTGCACGTGGAGCCCAATTAATAATTTAGTCTTGCTTTTGATGTAGTGAGTGCCTGGCTGTGTAACCAAGGAAAGAGGTCCGGTGGTGGGGCTGGGTGACGCCACAGTGTGTCAGCCCAACATCTCGAAGATGAGGGATGGCATTTACAATTTATGCACAGAGAAACTTGACAGGGCTGTCTCTTGTGAATGTCTGTCTTTATGATATATCAAACACATTCATTTGTAGAGATACTATCAATATCATTATCCACTGAGAGAAATTACGTTCGCTAAAGAATCCCCTTCAGGGACCTTCTGATGGGAGTTGGAAACAGTGCCTTGCCTGGCAGACAAACAGCCATACGCATAGCTGTTTCAAATCCCTTCCATGGGGCACCGATTGCGTCTGTTGGTGCCTTCATCCCTGAATTACACAAAAGAAAAATCCCTTGTTGTCACCATAATTCAGGCTACAGACCTGTTCCTCTGTCAGTGCAGTGGCCACAGTGACCTGCCACCAGGCGCGCGTTCCCCAGCACCACGCCTGCTGGAGTGGGAGAAGCCAACTGCTTGATAGGTTGTTCACAGATGCTCACAGAGCCCCACATTTCTCCGATAAATGCAGTAAGTCCTGAAATTGGTAAAAAATGAGAGGAGAAGGACCAGGGATACCTACTTCTATGCTTTTATTGCCTGGGATATGAAAACATACTTAGACCTGTCATGCCTGAAATGAGTCTGTAAGTGGCCGCCCTTCGTGTTGCTGGTGGTGTTCCAGCTCTTACAACACCCCATATTACTTAATGAGATGCTGGCTGTGTAGCTGTTTTTTCCAGTTTATACACTATGTAGTGCTATGGAAGGCAAAGGAAGGTAGTAGTAGCTTATTTCCTCATTAAACAAAAACAAACAAACAAACAAACAAACAAAAACCCCCAAACAAAACCCAAAACTAAACCCCAAACCAAACACGAACCAATTTCCCAGTGAAAAGCTCTTTTTCTGGACAACAGCCCTGACCTGAAGGAAGGTCTTTGGTGCTGGAAGAAGCCATGAGGTGCCCGTGGGGCGTGAGGTGACAGCAGGCTGGGGCTGCCCTCTGGCTTCACCTCCCTGTTCCTCCATCGCTGCTGCTGCTGGGCACCTGTAATGTCCTTGAGTCCTTCTCCCAGGCAGGGTGCAGCTGACACCCCATGCAGGAGCTCGCCCCCAGCAGTTTTAGCTCCTGCTGAAGCCCTGCCTATGATGGCTCCGGGCCAGGCTGAGATTTTCTCACAGCTCGGGAGTCCCTGCCTGGCATGTCCACACCTCGGGGGAAGGCGAGATCACAGCCCTCATCTCAGTTTCTCTTTTTCTGAGACAGAGGAATTGGTGACGTCTTTGCAGCATTAAGATAGATTATATCTCCTTGGTTTATCTGAAGTCCCTTGTTTTCTCGTAGAGATTGTTCTAGTGGAGATTTCTCTCCTACACATTGCATTCATGTAAGTCAAGAAGGCCAATGCCTGTCTCGTACTTGTGAAGAAAAAGGTAAAGCGTACAGTCAGAAGAAATGGTGAGATCCAAGGAGAGAAGTGTGAAGAAGTTCAAGCTGTTGAACTGAATACAAACTGCACAAGAACAGCTTCCTTTCAGCCATCTTCTGCCTGTATATGCTCCTATGGTGATGCACAGGCTGATCACTGCCAACTTAGATAAGCAGTATGTAAAGTATCCTTCCAGAGGTAGGCTCCAGAGGGAATTAAGCCATGCAGTGAGGGGAAATTTAGGTAGTTACACTGATTTTCAAAGCAGTTTTCCTAAATTGTAGATCCTGCCACAGCTCCAGTCAGACATTAGTGGAATAAGCACCCTGCTAAGAGCCACACATGCAGTAGAAGGAGAGTATCTTTTTAAGGGGGTCTCAGAGGTAACATACGAGGTCAGATATAAAATGCTGAATACATCGAGAAACCCTTTTTTAGTACAGGTGAAATACCAAGGCTACTGGACTGTAGATCACCAAATCTCTGAAAAGAGTAAGGTCCTCTTGAACGATGGAGAAAGCGATGGGTAACCTTGGGTCACAAGGAGAAAGATCTGGAGAAACAAGAAACTTGCAACAGGGGCAGCACAGGCTGAGACTGCCCTTCGGCCAACGGTCGGTGCGTCAAGGCTGGCACCGGCATGGCCTCACCTGCCGTAAAACCACCAGGACTTACACAGCTCATCTTCATGGATTGGACCAGCTCTTGGTCTATTCCCTCATGTTTCAAAACATGTAGCACTAACGTAGCCTGCTTTACACATAGCATAGAAAATCCTGCCAGCTCATGGAAGGGGGCCAGCCTGTTCTTACTCATGCAGCTAGGTGTGAACCAATATCTGTGCTTATTTCGTTGTGATTGCCGTGTTTCCACCAAGCAATCTGCAGGTGGTTTTTCAGTGCTTCCAGGATGCAAAGCAAGCTGCAACGCAGGTATAGCTGGTGGAGGGCTCTAACACAGCCACGGAGCGAATGCTTTGTGCTGGCTGGCTGTCCTACGTGTTCAACCTTCCTCTGCATGCTGTGCTGAGAGGAAAATCCAGCACCCAGGGTCATCTCACAGTGGGACAAGCAAGGAAGGGTGAGTGGACTTACGGTCTGAGAGCTCTGCAATGTTTTTCTTTCCTGGTGTGAAAGCAGTTGGACCCACAAAAGGGAATGCTGAAGTGAGAGCAATGGCATCAGGAAAAAAAAAAACCCACAAGAGAACTGGTAACCTTGGTAGAGAACTCCTATTTTCCTCTGCTTACTTGTGGAGGCTGTTGGTTTTGAGATGCACTTGCAAACTGCAACGCTCAGCACAGCTGGCATGTTACTGTTGGGGCTTTTTGCTTTTAGATGCCTCAGCTCTTGCTAAATATCATTGCAGCGTGGAAAGCTTGGCTCGCCTGCTAGAAAACCCAGGAAAGCTCTGGTGACTGTACTGTTGCGTTAAACAAGAATGACTCGCAGCTCTGAAGGTTCCTCTCGGGTGTGCTCCCCCATCTCACAGCTCCTGAGCACCACTAGTCTTGGTTAGTTAGTTAAACTGGTTTCAAATTAATTAAAACTCTTCTGAGAGTAACGGGGACTCCATTACCTACAGGAGCTAACGTGCATCCTGAGGACGTCCCGTGGTCCATCCGCTAGGACAGAGCAGAGCTATCAGGAGGTGCCACTGCCATCTTCACGCTGGCGTGTGAAGTGTTCCCTGAGTTCGTCTGGATTTTACACCTTCCTGTCAGAGGCAATCTTGCTATTACTATGCTATGGTTTACCCTTTCGTGGAAGAATTAGAATGACCCTATTTTCCTTTATTTTGACACTAGCATATGTTATCTTTATCTAAAAGAAAGGAAAAAAATAATACTCCAAGCCACCTTATCTCTGGAAAATGAAACTATCAATAGCTTCTTTTCATTTGTGGTTTTTGCAAGCTCTTACATCTTGATCAGTGTAAACAGCAAATGTAAACCAAGCTGGTGTGTTATCTTGGTTTTTCTCCTCTACAGGGAATCTTTTTTCTACATGAAAAAAACCCAAACTGTGCAAAGTCTCTTGGAAACACTGCAGTGAGATGCAAATTCTGTAATGAGAATTCAGAAGGTCTGGAGGTTCATGTGGACCAGGCGAAAATAGCTATTTGGAAATTAGACATTAGCGCAGCGTTTTTGGTTAATCACCCTCTCTTCAAAATGGGTGCATTAAAAAAGAATATATCCCAAAGGATTTACACATAAACAAAAAAATATACAGGACATGAGATGAGGATTTCCAGAGGAGCTAGAGGGAACTGCCTGTAGGAGACCACAGAATTATATTGGGGGAGTTTTGTGTGTTCACCTTTCCCAAATGCCTGTTCTGGGCTGAAATCTTACAACCCTGTTTCTTGGAAGTGGTGATCCTGAACCAAGCACTCCCAGCTGATGTGCTGCCTGGGTGCTGGCTGTCCCCTTCCTTACTCTGCTCCTCCACTGCACCCTGCAGTATGCAGGGAAGCGATATGGAGGATGGGGATACACGAGCGGCTCACGCATGGTCCTGCCCCAGGCTGACCACAGCGAGTTTCCCCACGCAGGTTTCCCATTGGCAATGTAGGGGATGTTTTATGGGCCAACGCACCCACTACCTTTGAGCTCGGTGGCCTTCATTAAACATCCTGGCTTTCAGTTCTTTGGGCTTTTTTCAGATCTTTCAAATTAGAAAGCTTAATATGGAAGAAAAAGCTTCAAAAAGATGAGACTTAGCGTTGGTGGCTCACTGCTTTGACAACTGGCCTTTTGAGGCTGGTGGGTTTGTGACCTCGGAGGGAAGTGGACACAGAGTCACCTTCCTACCTACTGCAATTTGGCTACTGAATTTATTATGTACTTGTTTCAGGGTTTTTTGAGCGATGGTCGAGAAACCCCTATTTCCTCTCTACGTTTTGGCCTGTGTTGCTTAAAGAGAGATTAAGGGAGAGGAGCTGAGGGAGGTCAGATTCCTAGACATGAGGACAAAATATAAACTGCTGATTGTATTTAACACACAAATGACATCGCATTTGTGAAAACATGTTGCCGCAGTTGGTCGTTCAAATGAAGACTTTTAAAATATCAGAAGTAAGTGTTTAAAGATTATATTAAAAATCTGGTCTTTTTGCTAGGATAGCAGCAAATATTGACTTCCGTGGCCTTTGGATCAGCCTCTGAATGCCAGAAGAAAGCTTAAACTCTCCAAGGAGAAGCTGTAACCACTGCCCAACCCACTACTGCTCTAACCAATACATGGAAAGTTCTTTCTCTGCTAGTTTGACTTCTGGTGATTTCTGATTCACTGTAAATTGAATACAGCTTCTCTGCTGACCTATTTGCCCTGCAGCAAGAACAGCATGAGACAGATCTCACTAAGCAATCAGATAGAAATTAAAAGATGTAGAGATAGCGTTGGCACCGCTGGCAGATAGAGACTGCAAAGAGGAACACACAGGCTTGGGGTGCAGCTCGGGAGCAGCTCTGGAAGCTCTGCCAGGCTCATTTTCAGGATCTTGTCCTTTTGGGTGATAGGCCTGGGATGAAGTTATCTGATCTGCTCACTCTGCAGCAAACATAATTACATCTCATGTATGGAAAGGTCCCAGTGATGTATCCTGCAATTTATGCCACCAGTGGCTTTCACTTACGGGGCATGGCACCTGCAGTGAGACACCGTTCCGTAGGTGAAGAGGCCCTAGAGACCCTGCTAAGTATGTCAGATTTTGTAAAATCCTTGCAAAGATGGAGCGTAGCAGCTACTGGGCAAAATGGGATTTCCAATGAACATCTTTTCTTTAAAAACAAGAAGCAGTAGAAACTCCTGGCTGTCTTGAAGAAACCTTTGCCCCTCTCTCCCCATGGCTTGTTACCATATTCCTTGTACAACATTGGCTAAAATGAAGATGCTTGTGAACACTTTCCATTAAAGACACGTAAAATCCTTTTTTCAACCATCTGAGAAAACAAGTGTCCCACAAATATTACACATAATTTATTTCTTTTAGGGATTTATGCTTCAAACTAATTGTTCCAGCTTTTGCTGTGGGGCTTTACTGGCTGAAGAAATAGAGGACAACAGGCCCGTTGCTCTGCTTGAGCAAAAAGCTGTTTCCTCAAGGGAGACCTATCCGTCGTGGAAGTCTCTTTACTGCTTTTCAGAGAATCGCAGGTTCCTGATCAAGCATCAGTGATTTTAGCCCTTCTCTAAGAGCCCAGTGCCTTGAAAGAGGCCACTGTCTGGCTCACGGACGCCATCCCCCCTCACAATATACTTTTGTGTGTCTGTGGATCATAACATAGCCTGCTGCCAGTTTTAGCTTGTCAGGGGAGGGATTAGGGCTTTTTCTAAGTATTCCCCAGGGGTCTGTGTGGAAGCTGTAGCTGCCTAATGGGATATACACTTCCCACACTAAATCAACTCAAGATAAACTTCAAAGAACAGGCAGGGAGCATCTGTGCCAGCCTGGAGCCAGTGCTCGGCGTGCAGGCAGCAAGGCAGGGGCAGGAGCAGCAGGCAGCGCCTCCTCTGCTCCCCTTGGCGTGCGGGCGGCCGCGCTCGGCCAGATGAATCCCTTGCCAGTAGGCGAATGCCAGAGAAAAAAAAACAAAACAAAACACCAGCAAATTGCAACCTGATGTTTTCCCTTTCCAGGACAGTTTCCAGAGAGATCGTGCTCATCCTTCAGGCACTGACCAGCAGAAGGCTCAAGCTTTTGGAGAAGATCTTTGAGGCATAACAGGATTTAAGGCATAACAGGAGGGAAGCTTAAAAGTCAACACTGGGGATCTGAAAGAAATCTGAAGGGCTACCGCTTGCTCTGCCAAGGTGTGCAACTTGGAAAAAGGAAACCTCTGTGGCCACAGAAAGCTCCAGCAGACATCCAACCTGCCTGGGGGACTCCATCAGAGAGAATTTCCAAGTTAATACCATTTTGGTCACCTAGGACTATTTTTTGGATTCACTTCTTTCTGCTTCAAAGGGAATGGGTGGGATGTGACATTGCAGCCGGTGTTTGCACGCTGAGGGCCCGATCCTCATCTACACACACTGATGCACTCGCACTTGGCAGAGGTGGGATCACAGTCAAGGGCTGTGGGATCGCTCTCCGCGTGCGGCAGTTGTAACTCAGCGTGACAACTTCTCCAGGCACCGCTCCACAACTCAGCTGTTTGTCTGTCTGCTCAACAGAGCCCAGCAGCGTCACCAGCTTTCTTTGAGAAAGGTCTTGCTTTGCACCCAGGGAGAAGCCAGCTTGCAGCCTGTCAGTTTGTTTTCTCGGGAACTTTGGCAATGCTGAACATTATTGTCTCTTCGCTTTCATGGAACCATAATTTACATAAGCACAGGAGGCAAACCCCACATTTGAAAAAAAAATGCTTTCGTAGATTTTTAACCATTGTTTCCTGTTGGGGTGTGATATCATAATGTTCAAATTAATCACTTCTGAGGAGCATTTGTGAATTTCCGTAGTACTAAAGAAAAGTCACTACAGTAGGTGACTCAATTCCACGTTTGATTTCTCTAAAATGCTGTCCAAGCTAGTGGGAAAAGATAGTGGGCACCTGGTATCAGTTTTATAATTGGGTTTTTCCATATTAGAATGGGAATTTTGTGAAGACTCAATTAAAAGGAGCGTCCTCCTGTTCTTTTGTCACCCATCGGACTGAGTTGCACATGAATGCCAGCATGCTGTCATACATAGTCTTCTCTTGTTTGCTGCTCTCTGTGCAAGCACAGAATTGCAGTGTCCGTGAAATTATCCGGTATACAAACCGTCTACTTGTAAGTGGCTATTTAGCACCTTAATCCTGTAAAAATGCATGCTCCTAAAGTCGATGATAGTAAATACTGATTTCTCACTTGTTGTTCTTTCAGGAGGAAAGTTCTGTGAGTTGCCCGTGTAGGGAGACAGCTGTCAGTGTGAGTACATCGCTTTTGAGAGTATCATGAAACTAAACAAAACAGGTACTTGTGTGTTGAACGCTAGCGATGCTGGATTTTAACGCTCACTCTTTTCATTTTCAGTCATGCTCATGCCTTCCCATTGCTGAGGTAAGCCCCTGTTTTGTAAGCTACCGTGGCTGCTAAAGAAGTTCAGTGTCAACTGAGTTTAAGCTTGTTCGCTTTGCTCCTTACGTAACTTTTGCTTTCAGTTATGAGGAAGATTTTAATGCCCTAATAGCAGCAAAACTGAGCTGGATGAGTAGCGGTGGGGAGGGAAGCAGAAGTCCTCCCATTATCAGTGCAATCAGAACCAAGCCCAGAGACAGGCAAAAGTCCTCTGTGGGCTTCACTTACAAGTCAAAAGACAGAGGTTCTTGCTTTGAAAATCTCTGTAAGACCTTTTTTTGTGGTTAGGTTACTAAATACTGAGTGGACCGGGGCCAGAGATGTCAGGCCTCAAATGCTCAGCTCCAGGTGTGTCCAAAAACCATTGCATCTTTGTAAGCCTCCTCAGATACGACGAAACTCAGCATTAGCTGAAACTATACTTCAGAGAGGTTACTTGTACAGTTTGAGGTTTTCTGAGAGATCTGAGGGGTGTTTCTTACGGCATACATGATGATTCAGTGCCTTACAACCCCCCCCAAAGTTCTGGTATCAGTTTTCAATAGGAGGCAAAATACGTTACGTGTAATTGTGACACACTGCCACGTTTAGGATTACGTATTTCTTCCTTCTGTAGATAAACACAACATGCATTCTAGCTTTTAGTAATGGCTTCTTTGTCTGACAGCCCGGCCACGAATTGGCATGTTTTGTGGAAGGAACTGAACACATGCTGAAAAACAATGCATCTTCAAACGCGATAGTTACAAGGCTCAACCTCACCTTTCAGGCTCAGCTGGATAGAAAACTCTGTGAAGTAAGACTTTTCTTCATTTTCTATAGATCTGTGTCTGTCTTTTACAAAAGAAAGGATTTTTTTTTTGTAATAATTTAAACATTCGTAGCTAAGTGTTGGATTAATTTGAAACGTGTTTTAAATACTTGTTTTAGCCAGATACGATAGCTGCAACACGTGTGAGGCAATGGAAAGCTGTTAAAATTGGCAGAGGAAGCAGGGAGATGGGTTCTGCCCCACCGTGCCCTTTCCCTTCTCCGAACCCCTTCAGCATGAGGACCTTTAAACAGAGATCCCTGGGAAAGGAGCTTTATTGAAATTGCTTTTCTATTTTCCTTTCTCAAAATGTGTTTCTACACTCAATAGCAATGATATAAAACCAGGGAGCAGACGTGCAGAAGTGGCGTGGCTGGGGACAGGCAGGCAGAGACGTCCTTCTCTTCTGCAGCATTAATTCTACCTAAGCTGCAGTTTCTCCAGGGATGCTTGGTCATGAAATACCCGTCTTCAAGCTTGTGATGATGCTCAGGAAGACTCTTGAATCCCCAGATGCCTCTTCCGAGGCAGTGAAGCATCTTTTACTTACACACTGAGCTAAACTGTTGTGTAATTCAACGCGACACGGAAGATGCCAGTGCTGCAGCGTCTCAAGCTCCTTGAAGCTAGCTTCAAACTCGCAAGGGGCCATACTGTTAGGCTGGCATCGCAATGCCGAGCAGACCCGTTGCCCTGGTCTTACCCAGCTTCTCGTGCTGCTCTACCTGCGTGTTTGCTGGGGGACAACAGCCTAGTTTCAATTACTTCAGCTGTAACTATATGATAGTGCAGCTCTCACCTTGTTAGTCACCATGAAAAGCCACTCTTACAACTGCTCAAGGAACAGTTCTTCAGGAATTGCTTTTGAAATCCTTGCTTAGCTCCTAAGAATGTATATTTTAACTTCCTCATCTAAATCCTTTATTTTTTATAAAATCTTTGTTCTAACCCAATCTTTGTTCTTTCTTCCATCACAGAGCCTGGCACGCGGGAAACAATGCCAGTACAAGACCAAGGGAAACGTGAAGGAATTTTTGAATAAAATCCTGAGAACCTATCAAGCAATCAATAAACGTAGAGCTTAATTATTTTTTTTTAAAAAAAAAAGCTTTAAAAAAATCCAACCCTCTTCGATAAGAAGGGGGAACAGAAAAGTTATTTATTGTATTTATTGTCTACCTGAAATGTACAAGGTAGAAATAACAACTGCTAAACCAATAAAACTATGATTTATATGAGCACCAAAAGCATTCAAGTCTTCATTTTATACATTTTGTACTTGGTGAAAGGTTTGAACACTCTGTTTTCGTACCGGTGGGTCAAAATGCTTCTGCAAATCTCCAGTCCAACAATTTCACTCACATGAGACGCTACAGCAAAACGCAGACTCTGCCCACTGTACAGCACCAGAAACGTCCGTGGACTTGAGATTCAAACAGAAATTCTGTGCTTTCCTTCTGCATCACTTTTATTTTTTGATAGTATCTCCACGCCATGAATAAGTCGCTTAGCTTCTTTCTTGCAAGGTTGCAGATTTTCCTGCCCATAGCCACTTTTTTTTTTCTTCTAACTATTCAGTAGCAGAGAACTCATGAACATTTTAAGATGCAAATGCAAGACCCAGCGTTGAATACAAGTTCTTAATGGGCTTGTGTATTTGGAACGTGTTGTGGGCAACTGGTTTTTGCTCAGGAGGTATTTAACAGTGGCTTTGAAGACGATCTTTCTATTGTGCAATGAGCTCAGATATGTTTCTCTACCACCTCCCCACTCAGTTCAACAGAAACACAAGAGGCAAAAAGGGAGCTTTGCTGGGAAAAAAAGATATATAATGGGAGACGCTTATCTCAGCCGCCTATTGCAGCCTTACTAGTAGTTTCTTAGATCTCTCCACACAAGGGAAAGTCCCAAACTGGTGAGAGAAGGAGTAAAACCGCGACAGAAGGTTAGATTTCATCTCCTTTGTGCCTGAGGGAGGAACAAAAGAGATAAGGCATTGTACCAGGGCTGGCCTTCGAGATGGAGGATCTTAAAAGACCTCCAATGACTTCACCACCTCCATTGGAGTATGGTGGGGTTTTCAGACTTCAAGGAAGTGACACAGGCATACCATTCCCTTTCCTTTTTCAGCAGTGATACTGATGAGATGAACATGTTTCTAAGATCAAAAGCATCATGGAAAAGTTCATCAACTACATTATTATTCTTAAAGTTTCCGTTAGTATTATTCTTAAAGTTCAGAGAGGATTTAGATTATAGAAAATGCATCTGATACAACTATATGAAAGGCGTCAAACTTATGTAACATATATAAGATTGAAGGCCCTTCTTAATGTGTTTATGTCACTTGTTCAAATATGACAATAAATATTCACATACAAAAGACTGTTTCTGTGGTGACGCCCATGCACATGAAACCAAGAAATAAACCAACTGTTTCATCTTCCTCACATTTTCATATCTTCCTACATTTTCTACTCCAAATTCAGCTCAGACATCTTTCTCCTAAATAACGAGGCTGTTTTGGATTTTAGTGCAAAGTAAAATCATCCACGCTTCCCACAGATCAGCAGAATGTTTACTCATGCTACGGGCCTTGAACAGAAGAAAAGCCTCCTTAACATTCGTACGTCTTAGCGCATCTAGTGCTTAGCATGCTGTCAGACCTCAATTTCCAAATATTGCCTCAGCAAATACTGACATTCGGTCTTGTTAATGTTCTCCAAGCGCAAGTGCAAGCTATTTCAGTGTCTCCACGATGCTTTGATTTTCACATCTTTGTGTGTGCAGCTCACCAACATTGTGTCTAGTCATAATCTGCAGCAAGCATAAAATCTGAAAAATGCTGAGTCATTCTTATAGACGACCAACAGACTTCCCAGCTCCTAGGACTGCAGACAGCGGCTCTAAACCGTGTGTTTTCAGCAACTGCAAGGAAAAAGAAAATTCTTTGTCTAATACTTTTACTCCCATAACGACTTAATTAGATTGATGAAATGCACACAGTAATTGTGAAATTGTGTCACAAGCAAAAGACACATCATACATTCAGTTCTACCCAACGTAAGCTGGCAAGAGTCACATGTAGTCAGTCAGCTTCCAGTAAAATCAGTTCGGCAAGACAGTGATAGGAAACCTTTGCACAGAATTTGAAAAACCAACCAAACTTACTAAACTGCAGAAGACGCATCTGCAAAATATCTATTCATCTGATGCCTCGGTTTGTAATCTGCGTGAGAGTAACGATCGTTGCGTGCTTAAAGCGTTCGGTGCAGAATTGTGCAACCTGCAATAAGTGTCTCCGCTACCGCCTGTCACTGCACACGTACCCCTTGCATCTGTGAGCTGATGCCAAGCGTTTGCTCGCACCGCTGACCTCCCCAAATCCCCGCGATCCAGAGTCCCAGAAACGTGATAGTCCTCCATCCTTCAGCAGTTCAGCTCTCTGCCTCCCCACAGGCACATTCAGATCTTCTCTGTGGGACTCTAATGCCCTGCGAGGTTTTGCAAGCTCCCAGCAGCCCTGTGGGAAGGGCTGGATGTCTCCCAGCAGGACCGAACATCCCTCCAGCCAGCCCCTGAGTGGATGTGGGACCCTGCAGATGCTTGTGTGTCTCTTCTCCCTCTCTTGACTTTGACTCACAATAGGATTGTGAAACTGCCAAATGAAAACAAAAGGAGACTAATCCATTGAGGTACTTAATTACTGTAACAAATACACCTTTTTCTGTTACCTCAATTATCTTTCTACAGCAGCTCTCTAGCAGGATGTGTCATGTTACGTGCTCTGATGGAGATGATGTGGCATAGGGCAGAGGGGACAGAGGAGGTGAAGAAGATCAGACATTTGGTATACAAGATGATTTGTCTGCACAAGTGGAAAAGATTTACAATGGGGCATTGTTAATCAACCATGATTTTAGGAAAAAGCCCTTCCCCCAACCATTCAAACCTGTCCAGCTGTCCGTGGCGAGGTGGGTGCTTGTTTTCAAACACACACAGTTCCGCACTTGCGTCTACGACTCACATCAGGACAAAGAGGCTCTGAACGCTGTTTGCTTTAGGATTTCTGAGACAGAAGCCCTCGGTATCTGAGGATGCAGGGCAGGAGTGGCTGCTTTCTGCAAAGTGGAAAGCAACACCATTATCTCTGTACATAGTACCCCTTTCTTTGGGAACGTCTGTCTCATGAGTTAAGGGGTAGGAGTGTGCAGACCAATTCCATACCACGTACCACCACAACTATGATTTTTTCCCCCACTACCAGGAAGTAATGCTAAACTGTATGCTAGGAGTGACCCAAAGGCACGTGAGAAGCTATTCTACTCTTCAGCAAGCAAGAATTCTCCCACTCCTGCAACACCAGCCAGCACACACCTTGTCTTTGAAAGGCATTTGCTGACAGCAGTCAGCCAGAAACCTGCTCGCAAGATCCGCAGTTCCACGGCAGTATTTTCTCAGTAGCCACTGAGTGGCACGGCCATTACAAAACTCAGTGTTGCCTTCAGAGATGCGACTAGGGCAGCTTTATCTGCTTGAGTCTCTGCTACGATACTTATCAAGGCAGAAGGGCAGCAGCAGAGCCAAACGTTTTGTGCTCCAGTCCGCTACCCTTGATTTTACCCAACTCCATGACCTGCCGCAGGACAAGCCCAAGCCTTGAGCCGTGGCAAAGACCTAATAAGAAGCTATCTCCAATGACAGATGGGCAAACACTGGTTTAGAAATTATTTTTGGAGGGACTATAACTGCCTCAGTGCATCTGGTATGTTCTTGGTTTTTTCTGAGTCTCTTGCACCCCTGTAAGAACAAGTCTGGTATATGCCATGCTATGGGAAGGAGAGGCACTGGGCTGCCATTCAGATTCTTCCCAGTCATAAATTATACTCAGTATTTAAAAGCAGTTTTACATATTTGTATGAGAGAGCTGATCTTATCTGACTAATCCTCACTACATCCTCCTGAGGCATGCGGACAAGCCTCACCCTTCTAGTTTTACAGAAAAGTCAGGAAACAAGAATTTGGTGCGATGGGGAACTCATTTCTCCCCAACACTCTGCATTTTATGATTGTCTGAAGACTGATAGCATTTGCTTGCCGAGCTCAACACACACCAGGGTTTAACATCCCCCAGACAGCACACACAGTATCAGGTGGTGCTACTGGGAAAGCTAAAGCCAAAGTAACTAACATTTCCAGTCTGTTTTCCCCCCAGATAAGCCTACACCTGCCCATAGCTGCTTCCTCTCTTCTCTTTTGGTCTCTCATTTTTGATCCAATCAAATAAAAAAAAAATCTCCAAGAGTTTGAACTAAAAATTCCCAAGACTTTTATGTGCATTTCTCATGGAAGCAATCTATGAATTACAGCACCTTCCTGGGCACACACTCGGTTGTGTAAGCTGCACACCGAGCTCCAGTTCAAACAGTAAGCTTTGTCACCTTGTATGAACTTCTGTAAATAATCCGGAATGTTCACTGTTACGAGATAGGAGATAAATGTCTTCTTCCTGTTGAGACACAGAAGGGACTGTAGCTCAGCAGCAGCAGGGCTCAGGCAGCCAAAGGAGGGGAAGGGCTGGAAACGAGGCAAAATACTTCACTAACACAGTATCACAATTGCCTTTTCCCCCAATTCACATGCTGGCTTTAAAAATCAAAGATGCTTACACGTGATCAATGTGTCGGGATTGTTTCTGCTATCTAGTAGTGCAGTAACACAGGAAACAATCCAAAGTTTCTATCAGGTTATAATCTAGAAAATGTGACAGTAAGAAACTACATCAAAGACATTTTCCCATGCAAAATATCAATAGCGATTTCTTTTTACCCAGGTCAGAAACAGCATCATCAAGAGACTTCACAAGAAAACAGACATCCTTGATTTGTTTATTGCGTTCATATTGCTAGTTTTTAACTCGATAACTTTCAGGCTAACTAAATATTTTCCAGGGGTAATAGGTCAACAAAAAGCCCAGGAGTGAGGGGAGTTTCCCCTGACTCCCCACAAAATTGGAATTGTAAAAGAGCGAAATAAGAGGGAAATCATGACTTAAGAGATGCAGATAATGATCAGCCTACTTCTGACTTTGCAAGCAGCCTGTGGGAGAGAAGAGACACAGACTTTGGGCAGGATATAAATCAGCCATTGAGATATAAGATTGTTCCACGGTCGCAAAAAAGTTTCTCACTCTCATTTTGCCGTGCTCCCATACACCTGACATCATACTATAAAGTAAAATGCAACAGAAAGGAAAGTGTGAAAACTTCAAGATCCCCACCGACCACAAGGTATTTTCAGCAACAGAGCGCACAACTAGAAACGAAGGCTATGGTGTGCGCGAGGAAGGCAAAGTGCAAAACGCATCTAACCGTCATCACCTGTTCAGAGGCAAATACCCCGAAAGGCGAGTTGCTTTAGCACATCTCACAATGATTTAAGAGAACAGGCATTTAGGGCCCAATGGTCCCCTTCATTGGTGGCTGACTGAGGCAGCAGAAGTTGTGGAACAGTTTTGGGGAACAGGGAAGGGAAATTCAGGTGTCTTAGAGCGTGGTCTCCCTGCTCCTTGGAGACTCTGTGATATTGATGGGCCACAGAGGACAAGATGGGCATGTGAAGGATGATTTAATGCAGCTTTCACCATTCAAATGTTCCTCTTACTGATGTATGTGCAATTAAGAAAAGCTATGTGTGTTTATTGCACATATTCTGCATATTTCATTACAGTGTCCCCATTTATACAGGGCATGAAGATGAGAAAAAAAAAAGTGGCAAGAATCTAGCAGACTTCTGGAGTTAGGTGGGAGCTGCTGCTCAGTGTTGCTGTTGGAGATGTTCTTGCCACCAGCTTAGCTTCGTGTCAAAGCTTGGGACAGACTAGAAGACCAGAAGATCCAAGCACAACTACAGGCTGGGCAGAGAATGAATGGAGAGCAGCCCCCAGGAGAAGGACTCGGGGATGCTGGGTGATGGAAAGCTCACCATGAGCTGGCAGTGTGCGCTGGCAGCCCAGAAAGCCACCCGTGTCCCGGGCTGCATCAAAACCAGTGTGGCCAGCGGGGCGAGAGACGGGATTCTGCCCCTCTGCCCCGCTCTGCTGAGACCCCACCTGCAGTCCCATGTCAAGTTCTGGGGCTCCCAGTACAGGAAAGGTATGGAGCTGCTGGAACGAGTCCAGAAGAGGCCACAAAGTTGATCAGATGGCTGGAGCACCTCTCCTACAAGGACAGGCTGAGAGGTTGTTCAGTCTGGAGAAGAGAAGGCTATGGGGAGACCTAATTGTGGTCTTCCACTACCTAAAGGGGCTCCAGGAAAGCTGGAGAGCGGCTGGTTCCAGGGCAGGGAGGGTCAGGACAAGGGGGATGGGTTTAAACTAAAACAAGGGAGACTGAGATTAGATATGAGGAAGAAATCCTTCCCTGGGAGGGTGCTGAGGCCCTGGCACAGGGTGCCCCGAGAAGCTGTGGCTGCCCCTGGATCCCTGGCAGTGCCCAAGGCCAGGTTGGATGGGGCTTTGGGCAGCCTGGGCTGGTGGGGGGTGTCCCTGCCCACGGCAGGGCGGTTGGAACTAGATGGGCTGTGAGGTCCCTTCCAACCCAAACCATTCTATGGTTCTATGAACCTATGAAATTTTTGTTCCCTACTAATTACCTCCTCGAAGGGTCCAGCAGGTAGAAAATGCTTTGGCATTGGAACAACCTGGTTATGGGGAACCAGAGTTTCCAGGTAGTAAACTGAGAAATCCCCTTGCATGAGGGGAAACCACCAGGGAAGTGGAGCAGCGTGGGTGAAGCAGGGGCAAGAGGTGTGCATTGCAGGAATCCTCTGCTGCCAGCCCCAAGACAGCAGACAGCAAGGTAACATCATCTGCAGAAATAAACAGAGAAATTTATCTTACTCTTAGTTTATATTTGATGTAAGGAAGAGGAACTATAAAAAAAAAAGAATGAAAAAAGCCCCTGAATGTATACATGAGAGATGCATCACGAAGTAGTCGGCAGAGGCATATGGAAATGTAGTCTGATACTTGTGTGATATGAGAGATATTTTATTATACACACCCTAATAGAGGTCATTCCCTTCAACACAAATAGCTTATGGAGATATTTTAAAAGTACTGAGTCAAAATACAGACAGAATTCCTGCCATACACAAAGCAACTGAACTTACTGGCACGCAGACCAGCTAAAACATCATGAGAATGTCCACAGATTCTCTGGGGAAGCGGTGGTTAGAAGATCCTGACCAGTGCTGACAGCTTTGCCACCTGCTATGCCCAGGAGGTCACCCAGCGACTAGAAAATGCTCAGGCCTTTGGAACAACCTGGCTGCGCTAAACAGATTCCAATGCAGGAATCACAGAGCTGTGCGGGATGGAAAACTGTCCAACCTAAAAACAATCCTTCATTTTCCATTGACTCTTCACACAGCTGGGAGAGGGCAAAGAAGAACAGGACTGTACCCACACTGGGTGCCCTCAGTTAAGTAAGTTTAGGCGTATCATGAAATTGTCCTTGGGTAAGTTGTCAGTTTTTCTGTTCAAAAAGGCCAATTCCAAGTGTCTTTATTAAAAGTATCTTTCCAATCAGCGCCCGGGTAAGTACTTGTGGCAACATGCTTAATCCTCTTCACATTTATCAATAATGAAAGGAAACCTGGCATAACTGTGACTCCTTACAAGTCTTGTCTGACATGAAAAATACAATGGATGGATCTATAATGAATTCTTAAAAGATCTAACTCAAACTTTTTCGTACTAAGTGTACAATCTAAATAGCTGTGCCCTCAAAATGGAAATATCTTCAGGCACTACCAATTCCTATTCCCACAGGAAAACTTAGGGAAATTTTTTTCATTTTCAGCAACTGAAAACTAAGGAAAACCTCCTATTTTTGAATGAGGCGTTCTACGAAAACCTTAGGAGAATTAATAACAAAGATTATGTGGTTTTTTGTTCCCATTCAACTTTCTTCGAAGTTTCTTGGAAACAACCAAACGCTTCTGCATGGTTCTACAGTTGGCACTCTTCTGGCTCCACTACGAAATGACATTCAGTTATTGCCCCATTTTGGTTTTACTTCACATTTTGGTGAAGTAAAACTCTTGATCAAAATTCCTGATCAGGCTGGCAGATCAGTTATTGTAGATTAATCCAGAAAGATTAGATTGGCTAGAGCCCAGACTCACAGAATAACTGCAGCATCCTATCATGTACTCTTTCTGAGGAGGACCATCCACTCCTGTAATTTGGCTATATTTATTACAAAAAGACACACAAAATACACTAGTAAAGGCCATCTAAAAGTATGCTGAGACACAAACGAAGTCCAGAATCAGCAACAGCACATAAAAATGCTACAGCAGTTAGAAGATACCACCTTGAGGGGGTCTTCACCTTTCTGACAGTGTGTTTGTGCTTACATCCAGGCTGCGGTACCACGTGCTACCACGATGAGACATGCTCGTGTCTGCACACCTGGCTTGAGGTTTAACATTATTTGTAACTTTCTTGGACTAATCCCATGCTGTTAGGATGTTCAAAGTTAGATTGTGCAAACTTTCTTATCCCACCAACTTAAACAGAACAACGGTATGCAGGTGTGGTGCAATTAAATTAATATTAGATTTTTTAATGAATCAGACGTGCAGATTATAGATAACGATTAGTTACACATAATCTTCTCTTAGAAGTTTCAAGACCAGAAGCCTTACCATCTATCAAAATTGACAGCTATCCATGTGATTCGTGGCTCAGTAGGCAAGCTCAGGTTAGGAAAGCTGCCTTCTCCTACCTACAGTGTCTTTCACTGCATCAACAAGCATCAGCTTAACAGAATCCACTCTCTGCTTCTTGACACTTGCACATCTACTCCCTACTCCCAGATCCCAAAAAATACAAACATTTCTTCTAGGAATCAGCCCTATGGCGCAGTATACCTTCTCTTTTCTCAAGGGCCCCAAATTTGTTGCAGCACATAACTGATGTATGGCCCAACATCCCCTCCATCAGTAGCAGTGCCACCAGCCGCGGTGGGGATGATTTCGTGCTGCTGTATTTAAAGGGTAGCAGTTGTACAGGAAAAAAACTTGAAGGGACCTAGGGAAGGTCTGAGGACAAAACAAAAAATGTGCAAAACGGACATGGCCCCCAGTACAGGAAAGGTATGGAGCTGCTGGAGAGAGTCCAGAGGAGGCCACAAAGCTGATCAGAGGGCCGGAGCACCTCTTCGATGAGGACAGGCTGAGGGAGTTGGGCTTGTTCAGCCTGGAGAAGAGAAGGCTCTGGGGAGACCTAATTGTGGTCTTCCACTACCTAAAGGGGCTCCAGGAAAGCTGGAGAGGGGCTGGTTCCAGGGCAGCGAGGATCAGGACAAGGGGGATGGGTTTAAACTAAAACAGGGGAGATTGAGATTAGATACGAGGGAGAAATTCTTTACTGAGAGGGTGCTGAGGCCCTGGCACAGGGTGCCCCGAGACGCTGTGGCTGCCCCTGGCTCCCTGGCAGTGCCCAAGGCCAGGTTGGATGGGGCTTTGGGCACCCTGGGCTGGTGGGGGGTGTCCCTGCCCATGGCAGCGGTGGGAACTAGATGGGCTGTGAGGTCCCTTCCAACCCAAACCATTCTGTGATTCTATGATACATCTGAAAGACAAAGCAGCCAGGACCAACTACGACCCTATTATGTAGCTCATGCTGGCACAGTGCAGTGGGTTTGCACTGCTTCACAGCCATGGGATAAGCCAAAAGGCCACTACAATTTGTGCCTGAGACAGCAGCGCTTTACAAATCTGTGTGAGGGACCAGAAACATCGCAGGGGTGAGACAAGGTAGTTCACTTTCACACAGGAAGGTTGGTACAATTCCTAGGAAACAAACCACCCTGAGCATCTTCAACTCAAATATCACCGAATCCAGACCCAAATCCAGCTATTGAACTGTCTGGGGTCATCTGGTAAGCTGTCCACGGGTTGTCTTCTCCAGCATTTGGACAGAAACAGCAGCAAGGTTTCCAGAAAGGTTCCCATACAGTGCTCAGTTTATTAGGGGCATTTATTATGTGTTTTCTTGAAGGAACTTGCAAATATATCAGCAGCATTGCTGACCAATTGCTTGACCAGTGGGAACATCAGTGTAGGAAGGCATGTGACATCAAGTTCTGAGGATAACAGGTTAGCAAACTTGCTTGAGTGGTTTGTTTACGTTAGAAAAACAAGCCTTGAGGAGACGGGATACAATCCACAGTGCTGCCACTGGCATCTAGCTGAAATTGAAAATTAATTAGTATTTCAGTCCTCTCTAATGAATGCAATTAACAATCAAACAACATGCATGTCCATACAATACTATGAATTCTGGGACAGATCCCAAGCCTGGTCAAGTTTTGGCTGGCAAAGGACTCTCTGCAAAGGTGAAAGGCGATCCTGAGCTCAACACATAAAGTTCAAACTAAGGACTGCTCAGAACAGTCGGTGAGAGTAATCCAGGCTGGTCAGGCACGGTTGGGAGGGAGCGTGCTCTGCTCTGTCTGCGTCCTGGTACCCTGAGTTAGTTTTGAGATTTACAGACCTGCAGTGTGGGAACAGACAAGCCAGGACCCATGAGTGTAAGATACACCCGTAAGAAAGTTATTTCTGTGCTATTCTAAGGCTCTCTTCTGCAGTCATGCCTGCTGGGGGTATCATTCCCTATTTCTGTGAATGGTCTTGCTTCTTTGGTAACTAAAAGGCGTGGGTATATAAACATATATGGATTTATATATGCACACTTACACGTCTCACACACATGCGTATCCTAACATTAGTCTGCAGAGTCCTCAGAGTTTTAATATAAAAAATAAACCAGAGAGACTGATATGCGAGTTCCCTCTTGTGACCAAGTGATGCTATAGCAACACCAGAAAGAAAACAAATATAAAACATGTTTAAAACCCCCAGATCTTCACAGAGCAAAAAACCTCCAAACCTCAAATTGCAGAAAACATGACACTTCTGCACTTTTTGTTCACTGGCTTTGATCTAACACTTTTTAAAAATGTTTACACCATCTGTGCATAGTGTAGAAAAGGAACTAACAGAAATGTGTCTCTGGAAAAGATTGTCACAAATATGAATCGAAAAGTAAGATAAGGTTGCTAAAGCTAAAAGATTATTTTATCTATGTAGGTCTCCTAGGTCTCGCAGACAAAATCTAAAACGTGTGGAGGAAACGGGTCAAAACCCTTCTACACCCTTTATCGCTGTTATAGTTTTCCTTCCTGGCAGAACAACGGCAACAAACCCACTTCCTTCTTTTTTTTTTTTCTCAGATCTGTGAAACAAATGGGCACTTGCCAGTAGCAAAAGAAAGGAGATATGGACATAACGAGAGCATGAATGATTGAAACGTAGGACTGAAGGGGAACTGAAGTGGTCACTGAATCCCTCCCTCTGCTCTGCAGCTCTATATATCTAGACCGTATTTGACCAAAATTTTGCTTGCCTGCTCCAAAATCTTCCAAAGAGGATTCTGCAGCCTCTGTGGGTAGTCTGCCTGAGCATTTACCAGCTACAAAACTACAAACCTTTTCTTCGTATTAATACTCAAAATGTTTGCTGCTACTGCAGCTGCTAACTCGTTATCAGTTATTTCTATTATCAGCTGTTTTTCTGATCAAATCAAGTCTTCAGCTGCCTACTTTAGACAGCCTTAGTTCTCTAAGGTCGGTGTTTTCGTCAGTCTGGGGGGCATCTATTTATTAAAGCAGCTAATCAGAACCAGAGTTATTACAGAGGGCATCTTAAAGACAAGGTATTGTGTGCTCAATGCAAAGATATTTATCAGAACACAAGTGGATACAGCCATTTCTGAGGATTTCATTGCTCAAGTCAGCCACACTGTGGCATTTACCAAATAGCTAATGACATAAAAAATCTGAATCAGAGAATCTCTTTTTTTTTTTTCTTTTCCTGAGAATGATAACCTACATATCAACACCAGTAAACAGAAGCTGAATTAACTTACAATTTATTTTTAATGCCTCTCTGATATTTGATCAGGAGATCAAATAACCTGTGTTTTATGGATCGATGGGCAGAGTTACCCATGGAAAGCCTCGAGATGCTAACACACGAGTGCCCTAATTGGTATCAACGGCCCCAAGCAGCCTCCCTCGGGGCCACACCCCATGTCCCAGGGCCCCAGCTACCCATTTCAGCTCAGCCCTGGCTCCTCAGTCCTCCCCGGAGCATCTCTGAAATACCTATGTCTAGCAAGTACATAAACCAATTGTTAATATACCATCTCATATACTCACACCATCAAACAAAAGGATAGGATTGCAACATACCTGGAGTCACTCCCTTTAGTGACTCATGCTTATTTCTGGAGAGATAATATTAGACTGTTATTGCACTCCTAAAAGCTTAATATCGTCTCATAAAGAGTTGTCCATAAAAATCTGTATTTTAACTCTTTCTTATAAAGGAAGGCATTTGTAAAAGGGCATGCAAATAAGCTATTATCTTCACTAATTTTATTTCAGATTCAGTGTGGATTATAGAAACTTCTACAAAAGAACTTGGGTGACTTCTGTTCCTAAGACAGGTTGTTTCGTGCTGTCTGCCTGTGCGGCAGCTGGTGTCCACCAGAGCAGCTCACAAGCCTCCAGCAAACATGACACACTGACCCACTTTCTGGGCATGATCGTCATTTTTTACTGTAGCCTGCTCGGTTATGTTTAAATTGTTAGAGCTGCAATGTTTGATCACAAAGTTCAAGTATTCAGGTTTTAAATTATGAATGACAGTATTTCACAGCGTTTTCGATACCGTTTGTGAAATACACGGTTCTTTCTAAACTTATAAAAGGAGAAGCTATAACATAGCACTTACTTGCTTAGCACACGGATAGAAATGCAATTACTTTCAGAGGAAAGCTAGGCTGGGTATCATTCAGCATGGTGATGGTGGTGCCTGTGCGAAACTTCGGCCAAAGCCCCCCGCACCATGATATTTCTCAAGAGTTCAAGATAGCAAGCGCGCAACCACGAGTATCTTTGATTATGCGGATTTGTCAGATCACAGTTGTGATGAAAGCAAAGCAGGGCTTTGCATTAAAACGAAGAAGTCCTGCTAGGAAAATCAATTATGCTGAAGTTAGTGTATCAAAAAAGCTGTAGGTTTTTTTTTTTTGTGAGAACTATCTGTACAAACTATCATTGTAAAGCACAACATACTGTATGGCTTCCTACTTAACCTGACAATAAACATCCTTGACTTTATTTTCTTCATTTTTTTCCCCAACTTTTTCCTTTCCTGGAGTCCTTCTGCTAAAACCTAGTGAGGAAATGGCCAATAATCTCAAGAGACTCATCTTTAACTTTTCACACAGTTCCTGTAAACCTCTAAGTGCATGGCATACTGATTCTGAATTGACACATACTCATTCTTCAGTCTCGGGAAACTTCTGATTTCCTGAAAGCTTTCTTATACTAATTATCTCATGAGTTCACTCAAATTGGTTTTTTTGATTACTACTTCAAAGCCCAAAGATAAAAAAATGTGAGTATCAGTATTGGTCAAAGTACAGAAAGAGTGTATTATGAAACCTGTGCAAAATATTATGGTGGTTACAGGAATATTTTGCATAAACATGAGATGTGAGAAGAGTATCTCTTTCTGTAAATCTGTCTCCAGACAACCACCGGAGGACAACTAAGCTTGGCGTTGAGTGGCCAGATGACGTGGGCAGCCCATGGCACTGGGTTAGACAAGGAGGGTGGGTGTATATCCAGCGGTGCACTTTGCCTCCAGCTCTTTGCATCTTGTGTATGAGATGAAGGACCTGGAGATTCAAGCAGCAGCTCCGAGCCAGGCGCCTCTCTGATACGTGGAAGATGAGTAGAAGACAGAAGCTCCTGGTGTGTGCCCATGTTTGTGCCTATTTCCTTTCAGTACTGATAAATTCATTGCAGATTTTTTTGTTGTTTGTATATACCTGCAAGTATTTTAGAGCAATAATGAGTATAGCTATAAAATGCATAGAATTCTTCCACACTGTCCCATACTTCATTTTAAGTTAGGTATACAACATGTCTGTGCTGGACTAGATCAGAAGAGGAAATTCTTCTATACGGAACACCTCAGAACTGAGTCTATACAAATCTTTCTAAAGTACATTTGAACCTGCTCCCGTGCAGCAGCCCAAAGGTTACTGGCAATGCCCCAAAGAAACCCAGGACTGGCGGATTTAGACACTAGCTGCAAATCCCCATTCATCTCTGTTCAGTCTATCCTCTATTACTGTCCACAGATAGTAACTTCTAAGTTAAAGGTGCTTTTTTTTTGTAGCAGTATTTACTGAAAAATCAATTTAAAAACATATACCAGGAACAAAAGATGTGAAAAAACCTACCTGCAACTTAATCTCCTACTTCCTCTAGGGTCTGAATAAAACACTCAAGAACCATATAGGTGAGAGTGGTTTTGGTAGATTTTCTAAACTAAATTGATTTTTAAATGTGTGGTGTGTTTCATCATTCTGTTTGGAGAAATTGTGTACTTTGAAGATGTCACACTCACTGGACGATAAATACTCCTTTCAGTTTGTTTTGTTAGTCCTTCAACGCCTTCATTTTCTAGTTTTTCAGCTCTGAGCAAGGAAACTGTATTTTGATATCACACAAATACTCAGTTGAATTTTGCCAGCTTTGCAAAAGGGCAGATACAATCTACCACTGAAATGCTTCACATGTCTAGTATTATCTCTTCATAAAAAGATGCTATAAAAGCTTGTTATTGGTTAATTATTACTATATGCAAGAGCCAGAAAATCTGCGGTTGTGTTTTGTAGCAGTTGGTAATAAAAACTGAATTGTTCAGATGTAACTACAATCAGAAACACCGACTAGCGATAACCATGTCTCCAGAGATAAAATCTGCGGTTTTTTTATATTACGCTTCAGTAAATTAGAGGTGCAGTTTTGGCATCTCCAGTTGGGACCCAGCGATCAGCCCTCTGTCCCTGGCAGGGCGCTTGGACGAGGCACAGCCGTGCTCAGCAAGGAGCCCTTTTTGGCCAACAGATAGCTAAAAAACAGTCAAAGCTCCTTGGACTCCATCTCCTTTTTAAGTCTGGGCATTCAGCGCAGGACTGGCCAGGGGCAGCACCGTGGGGCTGCAGAGCAGGTGTCACCCCCGTCACCCACCCTGAGCCTCCAGACCAACGGGACAGGGAGTGGAACCGCTGCCCCAAGGCCCAGCTCCCACGGGGAAGGCCGTGCCTGGAACGAACAGCCTCCTGAGGTGGTTCACAGGGCCGTTTCCAAAGGCCAGGGCTGCTCCAGCTCAAGGATACTGCGGTAATACAGGTACTTCACGTCAGGAAATGATACAAAACACACAAGGCGGAAAACTAGTGAGACAAATCCTGCAGTGAGGGCCTCAGGAGACTGGTCAAAAGGAGCAACTACCCCTGCTGCTCTGGGGAGGGAAAGGAGAAGACAGGTGACCCGGAGCAGGATCCCTGCCCGCCTGGCAGGGGGCACAGCCAGCTCCAGACCAGCAGGCACTGCCC
Organism: Psophia crepitans; assembly: GCA_013399095.1. Taxonomy (NCBI): domain Eukaryota; kingdom Metazoa; phylum Chordata; class Aves; order Gruiformes; family Psophiidae; genus Psophia; species Psophia crepitans. The sequence goes on along the minus strand of VWZZ01004208.1, from coordinate 977,268 downwards.
TACCGCCCGCCCTCCCCATTTTAGCCCCGGGCCGAGGCTCGTCTGGGCGTGAAATGGCGCTCGCTGTCACGTGCCGCTTCCTCCCTAGGGCCTTGCGCGGCGCCTGCGCGCTGGGGCGAAGGGGCCGCGGCCGGCTCCTCCCCTCCGCGGGCGGCGGCGTGGC
>VWZZ01004208.1:940334-977000 GCA_013399095.1 Psophia crepitans | reverse complement strand
GGAGGGCGGCGCGGCGCGGTGCGGGGCCGGGCAGGCAGGCAGGCAGACGCACGCCGTGCCTGTAGACCTTAATTCTCCCTGAGCCGTGAGGAGGCCTGACCTCAGCAGTGCTGGCGCGTACGTGTGGCCTTCGTACACTCCCGCCCTCGGGCTGAGGGGAGGTCACCGCCGCGGCGAGGGGCCCGGCCGCGCGGCCTCCCCTCCCCTCAGGGAGAGCTGCGGAGGGCGCCCTCGCGAAAGGTAATGGGCTGCCTTGTGCGGGGGCTGCAGGGGAAACAGAAGTTCCAAGCCTCTCGGCGCGGGAAGCGTTTGGTGTGCTCTGTAGTCACCTTGTACCCGTTCTTAAGTCAGCGGGCCGGCCGGGGGAGGCCTGGCGGGGTGGGCGTCCGGCCGAGCGCCGTGGGAGCGGGGCGCTGGGGATGCTCGGGGCCGCCGGTTGAAAAGAAGGGGGTTTTCCAGTGTAAAGAGCTTGCATGGCTTGAAAGTCGGGTTGAAGTAGTTCTAGAAAACCTGTAGAAAGAATGTGTTTGGGTGTTGGTTTTTTTTTCTGCAGTGTAATGTTTGAGTAAGCTCCCGAGAACTCTCTTGGAGCTGTTGGAGCTTCAGATGTGTCATTCAGTACAACAGGGGAAGCCTTGGGTGTTGTTCGCGGTCTAAAAGCCCTTCAGGTAGGGGGGGGCTTCTAAAAAGAGTGCATAGGTAGAAGATAAATAGCAAAATTTTGTCACCTAAGCAACACTAGAAGTGGCAGTGCGTTTGTATTTCTGCAGTTAAAACTACCGCAAGTGTTAAGATGTTCAGCTGCATGCTGTTACCTTTAGGTCTCTGAAGTTTTGTTATAAACGTATTCAAAAGTGAAGGTACCAGCGTGAGAGGCTCAGAGGCTCAGTTTTGAGAAGGGCGAGGACTGATTTAAAAAAAATGTAAATCTGTTCAGAAGCAAAAATGCCACCCATTAAGAGATTGCTGTGTCTTAAAAGAAGAGAAAGCTTAGTCTTGGAGCTCATCATGCTGAAGGGCTAGATCTTCTGAGACTTAAGGTTAAAATGCATTTTTGATCTGTGTTTTGAAACGCGCTCAGCGGTTGCATTTGAGGCCGCATCAGCAGTTGCAGCAGCTTTCCAGCAGTGCCTTGGGAACCGTGTCTGCCATGCTCGTTCCCCAGACGGACTCTGAATTCCTTAATATTGGGAGTGGGTGACCTTGATACTATCACTGAACTATGATTTCTTAAAGACACTATGATTAATGTGACAAGTATTTCAGCTGTTAAAGGCAGATCTATAAACATTAATTTCCAAGTGTTAAAAAGTTAAAACTTAATTATCACAATGCCTGATTTTTATCCCAGGGGATTTCCAAGCTTAGTTATTTGAAAGGTTTTTTTATTTCTCTGGAACTGCATTTCTGCTAGATTTGTTTTCGTTTGTTTGGCTGGTGCTTTTTGGTTTTTTTTGGTTTTTTTTTACTGTCTCTGTTAGAAACCTGATTTAATGGTGTTTTATTAATTCCTGATGAGTCCTGGTGTTGAGAACTGAAAGGAGAATCTAACGAATCAGAGGAAGCAGTTACTACTTTGTGGCTTGGATCTGATATGTTGGTTTATGGCAATAAAACCTCTTTTTTTTTTTTTTTTGCAACTGACATTGCAGCATGGGAAGGAGTGAACAGCTGCTAGCATAGCTGAGCCGCTGCTGATGGCTTCTTAGGATCCCCTGTGGAGACCCCATGTCATGGGAGAGATTTTAATGTCTTAATTTTAGCAGAAGTTTACGGTTCTGTTACCAGGATAAGCTGCAGAAACAGTTACTTAAAGTGAGTTTTTCTGGATCCCTGATGATTTTTGTGGATTTGAGTTGGAGTAGGATAACATGCAGCTGTGCAAAATACTTGATCTCAGGACATTGAGGTCGTTGAGTTTATGGAGGAAAACAGCTGTGTAGGGTAGAGCACCAATATTTCATACTTCGCTCTACATGAATGAGGATATGAACAGATTTGCTAAACCTCATCAATTATCAAAGTGTTTCATTTCAACAGCTGGGTTGCTGCTGTTTGTCTTTGATAATAATTTGGGTAACTCTACCTTAGACTAACAATTCACTGTTATTTACGTACAAATTTGTATTTGATTAACTAGTTATCAGAGATGCATTTTTTGATTATAAACATTGCTGCTTAGGTGAGCTGACACAATTTAAGCTGCTTTGGATAGTTCTTGTGGCCTTGGACACCTAATGGATGCATCATTAGACTGTGCACCTGATGAATATTTTTGTGTTAGCAAGAACTGCTAGTAACTTTTTTTAATGTAGTATCTAAAATTTTGCTCCTTTTATCTGCAATGTAAAAATATGAACTTCCTTCTGCACTGAAAGGTTCTTGGACAGGCCTGTGAAAGAGTAGCTCACTTCATCAGGAGCTAGTCTGTGCTTAGGAGGAAGCATTCAGCTGTTTTAGGTAACCAGTCCAAATATTTGTGAAATTCAGAAGCCCGAATTTCACTATCATTTCACTTTTAAGCTACACCCTGTGTGGTAGTTGTTGATAGCCTGCACAGCCTGGTGGGTGTGTCATCTGCTTTCTGGGAGCTCATAAACAGGGAGGAGGCTGCTGGCTGGGCGGTGTGTTGTTGCTGGACTCCGGCTCCTTTCTTGCTCCTTGCCACGTGACTGTGTGGGTACCCAGGGCCGTACCTGGTGGTGACTTAAGGCTGCTGCACCTTTGGGGGTAGGAGGCTGTGCCGTGTGGCTTCTGTGTCCTGATCGTCTGTCACGTAGTCACCTAGGCCAATAGACGGCCTTGCCAACAAAGGGAAAAGGGCAGGAAAAAACCATTTGGGTGTTTTTCCTATGTTTTTCCGTGACTCCTAGATTGCAGTAGTAGTTATAGTAGTTAAGTTTAGTAAACACCACTGCTAATGGTAATGATAATGCAAATATTGAATAACTTACTGTTTACATTGTACTGTTGTCCAGTACAGTGTAAATGCAGTTGCAACACTTGTTTCCCCATCGGTTTTATACTTAATCTGACCTCACATTTCTATCAATGACACAGTATTTGCAATGTGGGATAAGCTGCCTTGTGTTAAGATGATGCTCTCAAGCTCCTTTACTAAAGCAAGAAAACATACAAATTTTCCTATCATTTTTATGAGGGGAGGTAATAATACAAGGATATTATTTTTTTTTTCCAAAGCTAATAAAGGTCTTTGTGGCATTTTATCTGGACAGGAAGGGAAAGCAGACAGATGCTTGTGAGTGCCCCATGGCTGCAGCTGCCTCAGTTCATTCATTTATTACCTGTTGTAACTTGGAAGCATTCTTCAGGTAAGAAAGCTGCTTTAAAGTACGTCATGTGGTTTAAGAACTTAATACACTTCTGTGTTCAGTCTTTAAATTGCATCTCAGGGTTTTGCAGTCTGAATTACAATGTTATTTATGTGTTCTGTTTACATGTCTCCTTATAAACCTGCCTTTGTGTGTTAGGAACTGACAGCACTTCTGCAAGTGAATTTTATGTGGCTTGCAGAGTTAGCAAAAGGGCAGTCTGCTCACTTCACAGGAGAATATGTAATACTTGTAGGTTGTCTGTGCAATACGAGGCTACCGTAAATTACAAACTTCAGATGCCATCTACAGAGTTACTAATGTGTATTAAGTTTCTAATTATAGACAAGCATGACTATGTGGTTTTTAAATTTTCTTATGTGAGCTGAGCAACAGCTTTACTTGAACAGGTTTTAGTACCTGAATTTGATTTTTGCTTAGGGAATGGGGACTGCTTCTCTTGTATTCATAACTAGCACATGTACTTCAGCTGTGTTAAAATTTATAATTATAAAGCTGATACTAACTGGGTAGATTTTCAAAAGATGATGATATGACCTGGGAGAATCTAAAGCCTCATGTTTCCCATCTTTTAAAGGAAAATAAAAAAGGTCAGTGTTAGAAGATTTCTAAAGGTGTTATTACTGGTTGAACACCATACTTTGTAAATATCTGTTTGTAAATTGCTACACCACTATCCATCGTATTTGAGAAGTTGTGGCAGTCCAGTGAAGTTCCCACTGACTGGAGAAGAGGAATCATAACCCCCATTTTTAAAGAGCGGAAAAAAGGAAGACCCAAGGAACTACAGGCTGGTCAGTCTCACCTCTGTGCCTGGCAAGATCGGGGAGCAGATCCTCCTGGAAACTAGATGAAGGCACATGGAAAGTAAGGAGGCGATCAGCGACAGCTAGCATGGCTTCACTAAGGGCAAATTGTGCCCGAGAAATTCGGTGGCCTACGACAGGGTTACAGTGTTGGTGGATAAGGGAAGAGCAGCTGATATCATCTACCTGGACGTGTGCAAAGCATTTGACATGGTCCCACATGACATCCTTGCCTCTAAATTAGGCAGATGTGGATTTGATGGATGAACCACTCAGTGGGTAAGGAATTGGCCGGATGGCCGCACTTAGAGTTGCAGTTAATGGCTCGATGTCCAAGTGCAGACCAGTGACGAGTGGTGTTCTTCAGGGATCGGTACTGGGGCCGGTGCTGTCTAACGTCTGTGTCGGTGACATGGACAGTGGGATCGAGTGCACCCTCAGCAAGTTTGCCAACGACACCGAGCTGTGTGGTGCGGTTGATACGCTGGAGGGAAGGGATGGCGTCGTGAGGGACCTTGAGGGACTCAAGAGGTGGACCGATGCAAACTGCATGAAATTCAACAAGGGCAAATGCAAGGTCCTGCGCTTGGGTCAGGGCAATCCCAAGCACAACTACAGGCTGGGCAGAGAATGGATTGAGAACAGCCCCAGGGAGAAGGACTTGGAGGTACTGGTTGGTGAAAAGCCCAACATGAGCCAGCAGTGTGTGCTGGGCAGCCCAGAAAGCCACTGGTGGTGTGGGCTGCATCAAAACCAGTGTGATCAGCAGGTCGAGGGAGGTGATTCTACCCCTCTGCTCTGCTCTTGTGAGACCCCAGCTGAAGAACTGCATCCAGCTCTGGGGCCCCCAGTACAGGAAAGGTATGGAGCTGCTGGAGCAAGTCCAGAGGAGGCCACAAAGTTGATCCGAGGGCTGGAGCACCTCTGCTCTGAAGACAGGCTGAGGGAGTTGGTATTCTTCAGCCTGGAGAGGAGAAGGCTCCAGGGAGACCTTATACAAGCCTTCTGGTACCCAAGGGAGCCTACAAGAAAGCTGGAGAGAACTGTTTACGAGGGCATGGAGTGATAGGACAAGGGGGAATGGCTTTAAGTTGAAGGAGGGGAGATTTACATTACATATTAATAAAAAATTCTTTACTGTGGGGGTGATGAGGTAGGTAGCTTTTTGTATTAGGACATGGGAGCACCTTTGTACATCATCAGTGTGGTTTTTGTTTTTTTTCCCAGATAGAGTTTAGCTAGCCAAAATAGTTTGTTTACTGTTGAGATTATTGTGATGCAGTAAGTATACTTTTGGAGTACAAGTGAGTAACATTTAAAACCAAGAGTCCTTAAATTTTAGAGTATTAGAAGTCTTATCTTTATTTTGAGTCACGTGTTTTTGGTATACAGTAAGCTGAAAAAATCATGTTTCTTATCCAGGTTTGTAATTTCTTAAAACAATATTCAAGAATGCAGAGGTGTATCAGTGTTGCGTAAGAGTACTGATGTGACTAAAATTGTAGCTAATGCAAAAATTAGATTTGTGCTGACAATTACATATTCTCATTAGTTAAATGATAGTTTTCAGATAACATTTGGTAAAACTAATTTACTTGTCACATTCCATTCTACTTCCACATCTGCCTTGCAGTGTGGAATGTACTACTGATCTCAGTCTTTGTTCCAAAACTGAGTTTGGTCCCCCCTGTGGGTCTCCCAGACATTGCAGAACAGTTTTTTTTCTTTGGTCGGTGGCTTCACAGGTCAGTTCATCTTCTGGGACCCATCCCTGCCTTCTGGTTAAGGAATCCGTGCACACATACAGGATGACTCAACAGAGGGATGGATGTTCAGATACCAGAAAGGTGCTGGTAACTTGACAGGACCTTCCACATTCTTTGGAGGTATGTGTGCGTGTAAACCTCTCATTGAATACTACCTGGATTATATCACGTGGAACTATAATGTAGTTAACTTCAGGTGTGTTTTAAAATATATACTGTTCATAGTTTAAGTATGCAGAACGTAATAAACATTCACATTTTCACAGTAAATTTTAGGGCTTTGTGTTTGGTAAAAACTTTGTTACATAACCAGTGGGGACCTTTTTCTGGCTTTGCATCGCATAGTGAGTAATATGTAATTTTGCTAGATTTCAAGTGCTGCAGTACTGGAATTCTGGAGCTATCAGTTGTAAAGGGATGTAGCAACAAGAACAGCTTGTGGCCGTGTTGTGTCAGGAGAGCGTAGGTACTGTGTACACCATGCATACCTTGTCACATCTCCTTGTACGGCTGGACTGGCTGTGCTGCGCTTGGTCAGGGGTTCAGGGGAATGCCCTTTCTGGTAGTTCTAAGATGCCAAAACTTCTTTGTGGGAGCCAAAACAGCACCTGTGAAGCTCAAACAAATTTCAAATAAGAAAGTGAAAATTTCCTTTTTTGTTGTCTGTGTCGTCTCCCACCCCCTGAAACTTATGTTTTACTGAGATGTTGCAGATTTACATGAGGATAGCAGAAGTATAGAGAGGCTACTCATACAACAGCATTTGTTTAACTTGGTTTTTTTGTTCTGGATTTTAGTTTTAGGAAACAGCTAAATCTGTAATTCCTCCCAAGGAGGGGGGGGGGGAAAAGTGCAAGTGTTTGACTCAAGCTATATTTAGCAAGGCTATGAGCAACTGGAGGAGAGAGTTATGTAATGGTTAATTACTACATCTGTGCATAATGCTTTGGAATGCCCATTCATTGTGTGACTCAAGCACTCAAAAGTCCTAAAACGTGGTCATGTAGATGATAATTTGATAAAATGGTTTAGTGACAAAATGTTTATTCATGCTGAGCTTGCATCTTCATTACATTAGTAACACTATTGTTTGGAGATACTGCTTTGTTTTGAGCGTATTGTTCTTTGTTTTCTTTGACTTGCTGTCTTTGTAATGCAAGGCACGTGTCTGTTCAGGGAGGAGAAACTTTGCTATTAAATATAATCTAAAGAGTGCTACTTGCTTGTCCTTCTGCATGTATCACCTATCTCTCATATAAATGGAACTTTAAAGAGACTCAGAGAAGATTTCTGAAGACTGCTAGAATAAATTCCTTGGTGGTTAAGATGATTTGTGGACAAATGTTAGTGAAGCTGGTCATATGAACAGCTCTTAATTGGCTAGGTTGTTCTTTCTTGTCAGACACCTCGGGGGAAAAAATGTCAGATACAGTTTTGATGGAATAGTCTGTATTTTGGCAGCTCTTACTAGATTTTGGCTTCCCCCCTCATAATGAAGGTACTGTGGACAATTTTCAGTCTAGAAAAAGCATGCTGTGAGGGTTGGTGTGGAAAACTGTTCAGTGAAAAGACAACGTGTTGTGTTTGTCCTTGAAGAATGCACAGTTGCTTTGAAAATTTTAGCCTCGGACTGGTGGGGAAGAGATGGTCTGGATGACCATCTAATTAGTAGGACATCTGAGAAGGGGCCTTATCCCACTGTAAAATTAAGTGGCATTTGAAACAGTTAAGACAGTTGTTGAGAACTGACTGAATAACAGAATTCGGTCTAGAATGGGCTGGAGTAGATTGCACTGCTTCAGCATGTGAAAACAGAGCTTTTCCTTATGCTGCTCTTTTCTGAACTCTGGCTCATGTGGCAAGCATTCCTCAGTGAAGTAGATTCACAGAGTTTACTGTATTCCAGGGTCACTGTCCTTTTTTCCTGCTGAAAAACAGCATGTGAACCTTACTTGCTTTGCCCTATTTTGATAACAAAAAATTCAGAGGCCACTTGTTAGTTGTACAAATGTTTTTTCCTCTGCCTGGCGTCATTTAAAAAACAAAAAGAACCCAGCAAAGCAGTGGGAGGGGTGGGCAGAGCTTTTGAATCTGACTTTGCTGAACACATCTGCTCCAAGTTCATCGTTGTTTGAAAAGGGGATTTATGACTTGAGTTCTGTAGTGGATAAAATTCTTCTAAACTCTTCCAGAAATCACAAGTAGCTTCTGTACTCTCTGACTTTCAGCTTAAGCATACGTAATTTGCTACCGCTAAACTAAATTGCTGTTAAATACTTTTTTCTGCAAAGTGCTTGATATATTATGAACTCCCAAGTTATACAAAGTAAAAGGTTTTGAGAAAGAAAGTCTTTGCTAATGTCTGTGCACTGGATATTGACATACAGACATACCTTTTTTCATAGTAACCTTTTTTCATAGCATTTAAATTTCACTAACTGTTTTCACTGTCTTCTCTCCCTTCCTCCCCTAATCCTCTGGATTTTTCTAGACACCTACTGTACGTGAGACCTTTCAGGAAGCTGTGCAGTTTGAATACATTGGATAGTTGCAGTACCTGAAACTTTCACAATGAAGAGAGCTAGGCAGAAAGTTGTGGCTGAAAATGAAGCTCCTCAAACATCACAGAAAAGCAAAAAACAGAAAACTTGTTTATATGGCTCAGTGTTTGGTGAATCTGACTTGCAACCCGCAGTGGACTGGGAAAGCCTTCCGCACCATGTTATTCTGCGTATTTTTCAGTTTCTACCTTTAGTAGATCGAGCCAGGGCATCTTCTGTTTGTCGAAGGTGGAATGAAATTTTTCACATCCCAGATCTCTGGAGGAGATTTGAGTTTGAACTTAGCCAGCCAGCTACTTCTTACTTAAAGTCTACGCATCCTGATCTCATTCAGCAGATTATCAAGAGGCATGCTGATCATCTGCAGTACGTCAGCTTCAAGGTAAGTCTTGGATGAATGGAGGCTTGTTTTGTGACGTAGCTTTGCATAATGTCTGCAGCTTATCTGTGTTGGTTGGCTAAGTGTTGTACCTGGAAAGTCTTAAGTTTAAAACTGCATCTACTGCAACAACTGATTTCCACACATGTGCACGGTTTCCTTCCGTTTTCTACACTCTAATCTCTACAAGGTAAAGGAAGGGCTAACGTCATACAGTATAGTGCTGGAGATTGAATGATGTGTTTTCAGAATATACAGTGTACGTAGTTTCTGTGCATCAGTGTTTGTGCAGTCGGAGTACTCAGCAGATGATTGTGCAGATAAATATTTCTTACGCATTGAATTTACTTGAAAAATAAAGCTGTACAGTGAGGAATGTTCTTGAAACTTCAGAACGCTGTTTTGAAAAAGTTAGACTGTGCCTGTGTATTGAGGTGGTTGAGAAGAAGGACATAAGTAACAGTAAACTTGATTTAAATGCGAGCTGTGTTGTAGTCTCAAGACTGCATGAATTCAGACTTCTTTCAGTTAAATGCTTGGTAGAGTTCACTCTGTTTATCTGAGATGATCATAGGTGGAATTACAGGTGCTTTCTTTGCTTTTGGCAGGTACTTCTCCTTAGAGGAGGTCATAGTCCTAAGCTGTGAAGGAAAAACGGAAGAAAGGATTGATAATAAAGCTAGGGTGAAAATCAGAAGCTGCTTTTTCTCAGCACTAGTAGTGGTTTTACATCTGGGGATACTGTGATTTGGTTGCACAGCAGTTTGCGGATAATAAGTTATTAAATACTTTAACTTACGCACTTCATACAACTGATTATAATGAATTGGTGTAATCTGTTATAATGAATTTGCATTATAATGTCTTAATGGCACTTTTATGCTTTTTCAGCAACTGTTATCTCAGCTACTATTACGGAGGAGGGTGAGATAAAATAGTAATTTGTCCAAAGTTAGTCATCAGGCTTATGGATGAATAGAGAATGAGTTTATTACTCAAGATGCAAAGGTGGTGTCCCTGCAGGTAAAATGGATCAGTTTGCTGGAGTACATCTACGCTCTATCACGTCGTTTTTCTGCTCTGAGAGTTTAGAATTGGCATTTTAAAAAAGGTGCCTACGTACCACTGTCTGTCATAACACTAATACTGTTTACAGTTGTTTAGGACCTAGACATGAGGTGATTTGAAGAGAAGGCTTAGGTTTAAGCTCTCTGTTCATACTAGGAATACCCAGCAGTCATACTCAGGAAAATTGTCTAATAGTAACTTTCCTGAACTCTTTCTCATCTTGAAATTTTTAATTAATGTTGTGCTTTGTCCTTGTGGTAAATGCAGTCTCGTGCAGTACAGCTGAGTGGGTGTGGAACTTGCAATCTTAGGTATACGTGGTGCTGTTTTAATATAACAATAAAGAATGACATCATTTTTAATTGCTCTTACAGGTTGATAGTAGTACTGAGTCAGCAGAAGCAGCCTGTAACATCCTTTCTCAGTTGGTGAACTGTTCCATCAAGACGCTGGGTTTGATTTCTACAGCAAAACCAAGCTTCATGAATGTCTCTAAGGTAATGTTCTACAAACAGACTAGTGACTTAATTCACAAACCTCTTGAGCTTTCTTGCTGTGTTGCTATTCAGGTGATAGTAATTTTTATGAAATGGTATATATTTAATGGCATATCTTCTTTAGTGTTAGGAAAATAATAAGTACTTATTTTTAATAAGTATCCTAACACTTCAATAAGTGTTAGGAAAACAGGGATAAGTGAACATAGTGATGAGCCTGAAGTACCTAGAATTTTTGTCACATGCAGCAGCTTATTTTTAAGCAAAGATTTCCTGTGTTCAAGTAAGTCTGAACATAGGAAAGGGGATGCACAGGAAGTTACCATTGTCGTACTTTTCGTGCATGCAAAACCTGAGGTTTAGATGCTGCAGTACTGCCTACCTTTTCATAAGATCCTCACCCCCCCTTCAATTTCTCCAAACAGGCCCACTTTGCTTCAGCGCTGACGGTAGTTTTTGTAAACTCCAAGTCATTGTCATCAATCAAGATAGATGACACGCCACTTGATGATCCTTCCTTGAAAGTTCTTGTTGCTAACAATAGTGATACTCTAAAACTGCTAAAAATGAGCAGCTGTCCTCATGTATCACCTGCTGGTGAGTACTGAATATATTCGAAAAGTGTAGTAGTAAATGATCATAAAACAGTAGTTAAGGCTTAATTTGAAACAAGCTAGTAGTGAAACTTCTAGTGCTTTTTCTGAGTCTCTTAGCAGAGGCCTTTTATTGACCTGGTTTTGGCTTTGAACTGTTAGAAGGGGAAGAAGAATAGCATCTTTGTGTTACTGAATGAGTTGGATTAATGAAGGTGGAGATGCTCCTTGCTTGACTACATCTTCTGGAATCCTGGGGATTTTTGTTTTACATTCTTCTCGGCTACTTCACTACCCCTGATGATAGACCCTGAGGAAAAGCTTCCAAACTTAGTGCAAGCCTTTAACACGTGTTCCAAAGACCTGGTGTTCATTACCAGCTCTCTGTAAGAGTAACAAAATATGTATTGCCTAATGTGTACAACTTTGTAAACTTCACTGTGGGAACACACATGCAAAATCTCCTGCCTGGTTCAGCTACTGGTTGGAGATGAAAACAGTTGACAGTAACTCATTTGCAAAGTGCTGTGAGTTTAACTTACTGAGCAAAAGTGCTAATACTTCGAAGTTTTATATATAAAAAAAAAAACCACAACAACATGGAGTGTGTACAGATTTTGAAAACTAGTAATGTAAGACTGAGTGTCTCAGTTTTCTTGTTTATGTCTTAATTCAGGGAAGGGGCTGTTGTAGCATAGCTCTTAAACTAGGTTGCTGCTGGTCGTTTAAAGAAAATGTTTAGATGAATGCTGAAGCGAAGAGTATTAGGGAAGGGAGGGAACAGTGGCAACTTTAGTTGAATCTTACCTGATTTCAGTTGCCTCTTCAGAGCTGAGGACATTCTGCACAGGGAAGGGCAAAGAGGAAGAAGGACGGAGGTCCAAGATGAATGTGACCAGTTAGACTCACTACTGTTACTGATAAGTGTTCATGGCCAAAACCCCATAAAAGGATGTGGATATCTAGAACTTCATCATATTTCATGGTTTTTGGATATAGGCGTGAATACCCAAGCCAATAGAATTAGTACTTGCTTGAGCTTTACAGCAAACAACTGTACTTATTCACTTCTCGTTTTACAGAGCAATTTCTTTTGTTCCTCAGGCATTCTTTGTGTTGCTGACCAGTGTCATGGACTTAAGGAGCTGGCTTTGAACTACTACATATTAAGCGATGAACTGCTGCTGGCTCTTTCAAGTGAAAAACATGTTGATCTTGAACACCTGCGCATAGATGTTGTGAGTGAAAATCCCGGACAAGTTGAATTTCACACTATTAAAAAACAAAGCTGGGATGCTCTTGTTAAACACTCCCCCAAAGTCAACATTGTGATGTATTTCTTCTTATATGAAGAAGAATTTGATGCTTTCTTCAGAGAGGAAACCCCTGTTACACACCTTTACTTTGGTCGTGCAGTAAGCAAAGCAATGCTAGGACGTATTGGCATGAACTGCCCAAGGTTAATTGAGTTGGTTGTGTGTGCTAATGGACTTCAACCTTTGGACGATGAACTTATTCGGATCGCAGAGCGCTGTAAGAATTTAACAGCAATGGGACTCGGTGAATGTGAAGTAACTTGCAGAGGTTTTATTGAATTTGTAAAGATGTGTGGGGGCAGACTTACCCAGCTGTCTATAATGGAGGAGGTACTGATTCCAGATAACGATTACAGCTTAGATCGACTTCATTTGGAAGTCTCCAAGCACCTTGGAAGAATGTGGTTTCCTGACATGATGCCAACATGGTAAATTCTCCACGTTTGTGGAGAGAATGGTGGAATCAGGGTGTTGCTTTCTATGCAAATAAAGAATTTAAAAACGAAATGTGAAAACTTACTTCCAGATTTGAGTTTTCCTACCTTGAGGAACTCTAGCAGCGTAACAGCCAAACATTCTAGAATGTTAATGGTATACTGAAATAGAAAATAGATTAAGTGTACTTAGCGCTTCTGAAAGTATGTCTGTGGCTTACGGGTGCTTCAAACTTCAGTGAACTTGGACTTTTCTGAGCTTCAGTTTAAATGTTCCATTGACGTTGAAGTTGGTTGGTTTTTTAATGTCTTTTCATGTTTAGTCTTTCCGATGTAGTCAGAAGATGAGTAAAGAAACCTTTTTCCTTTTGCAAATCTGTCTTTATGGGAAGCTGGATACCACTCGGAGTTCGGTATTAATTGTCATGATGTCTTGTGCAGCCATTCTTCAAAATGTTCATGTTATAAATGTAAAAGCTTGTACATTGACATACTTACACTAGCCCAGGTTACTCATATAATCTAGCTTAAACTCATGCCAGTATATTAAAATGTTGTGGTAAATAAGCTTATGCTTACAAATAAACTTTACAGTTTTAAATTGCACTTTAAATAATTTTGTCACATTAGCTGAACTGTAGAGACTGCATTGTACAGTATGTTGTTTTTCTGTCTTGTGCATTAAATAGATGGGAAAGGACTTTGTTAAAATTAATGAAATTAAAAGCTTGAGTCTAGCTTTATTGGGTGAATGACAAAGCACTTTGGAAACTGCCAGAGTATAAGGAATAGCTTCTGGATTTGGGTGAGTCAAGTCTCTGATTACAAAGATTGGTGTTTGAATGCTGCTCCATGCTTTCATTATTAAGAGATAAGAAAGGTCTCATAAATATGGCTAGTGAGAAGGAATGATCAAATGACATACAGTTGTCTTTGATTACTTTCTATCTGGAATCAAGGATTTAGAGCATTTATTTAAGCTAATTGCCAGTTAGAGGCCAGAATGGTCTGTAGTAATCTTGCTGGTATCTTGCAGAGCTGTGTTGTAATCCCTGATTTCTAGAGTAAGGGTTGCTGGAGGTGATCCTGAAATTTTAAATTCCGGACTGTTTAATACTCGTATTAATTGCTTTTGGAGGAAGATTATTTTATTTTACTACTTTATTTTCTGTAAAGGGAAAGGAGTGGTGAGCTGATGTGATTTAGAGAATGTATTTTTGTGTTGACTTTTGCACACTGTAAACTGAAATGTATTGTATATAAACTTTGTAATTATTTTCATGTTGTGGTTGTTCTATCTTCCTATTTATAACGAGAAATCTACATTTGATTTGCCGGTGGTATTTGTCACATGGGATAAAATGTCAGTTTCTTCCACACTTAACACTACTGCAAAAATAACAGCTGAAGGGTTAAGCCACCATTGTCTTGGCCAGACTTGTTCCCAGTTCTGAGCTAAGGGATTTAAGATAAGGTATAACGCCTCTCTGATTCAGTAACGCGTTGTTTCCTCTTGCTTCCTCGGCAGCATCTGACTCCGGTTACTAGCACCTGTTACCCAAGCACTTGCTTCCGTAATCAAGGGGATTATAATTGTCTTCTGTTTAAAAGACTCAAATATTTCTAAACAGTATTTGGTTTAAGACATGTGGTTTGCTTTAAATGTAAACATAATAAAGTGATGTAAGATGTGCACTGATACTAGGCTCTTATCCATCTGTTGCACCACGTCCTGTTAGGCAGGTTTTGTCCTGTTAGAAACATTACTTGACAGACCTGGGGGGAGGCAGTAGAAATGTTTAACTCCTGGATTATAGTGAAATAGTCATTGTCATTCCATGCACACGCCTTCTTGACGTGCTGAAGCTGTAAAATGAAAGGTGGGCAAATCTTGTAGAGTCCGCTGTGTTTCTCTAGCTGACGTAACAGTGTTAGCGAAGTATCGGACACTGGTGGCTGTATACAGAAGCACAATTCAGGAGGAAACTCTTAAAATGCTTCTTTGAATATTGTCCCTTTCTCTGTCCCTCTTACCAAAGCAGCTTTTCTGTGAAGCTGTGAACGTTAGTTTGCTTCAGCTCCAAGCTTCTAGAAAAATGAGCCTGTGTTTATTGCTGTGAATTTAGATGTGATTTTGTTGTGCATTCGCTCTGCTAGCTGATCTTGACAAATAAGACCAGCTGATACTTGAGTTGACAACTAAATGCCAACAAAATTGATATATTAGTGTCAACGTAAAGCACTGACTCTTCACTGGTAGCCTGGGAAGCTAATTTTAATTGAAAGGTAACTTCTGATGTTGCATTGAAGTTGAATTTTATAGTTCTCGCGTTAGATGTGTTCAATGTCATGTGTTGGTGCTGTGGTTTGTGCATGGTGCTTTGGGGAGGAGTGTCAAAATACTGCTCTCCTTGCCAAGTAGGCCTTCCTGAGGGACGGCAGTGGAGGGTATTGCGTTTGGCGAGAACCTGTAGGTTCTGCCTCTGCTTCCTCCTATCCCTTGAGTATCCTGTACGTCGGAGCTCTGCCTTGTCCTGGCTAGGGCAAGTCTTGTCTATTTTATTGGCTTTTCCTAGTTTTACTGCTCTGCAAAGGCTTTCTAAAAGCGTATCTCTAAAGCATATAAGGCAATAATACGCTTTGCCAGAGTAACTGAAACCCTCGAAATGAAGTACAGAATTTACACCTGAAATGTGAAGGAGATTTGCAGGGTCACTAAAACCACCAGCTTTGTGGAAGCTAACAGCAATGTGCCTCTTCTGCCACATGAGGGGGTGAGCTAGTTTTCATGCTTTTTGAGGAAGCTTGTAATTACACATTGCTAATGGCCTGATTCTCTTGTCAATTTCAACAAAACCTTATCTTTTTTTGTGTGGAGTCCCTTTTGCTATGCAATAGAGACGCTGGTTCTGGCGTGACAACTCCAAACAGCATCTTTTGTGCCTTGTGGTGTGTTTCAATAAATTTCCCTCAGTTCAGCTCCTTCAAAATCTAAAGTGATCTTGTTTGCCAAGGTGTAGTAGTTTGTCAGTTAGCGTAAGACACAATGTTCACAACAATTACAGGTACTTAAAAACCAGTACCTGATGGGTACCTGGGATGTATATGAATATCAGCACCTTGCAATATTATGTATGGCTGAAGGTATTGAAGCAGTATAATATAAACTGTTGTGCATGAGAAGAAAAAACAACTTTTGGATGCTGAGATGAGTTTATTTGGAATTTCCTACACTTCCATTTCACACTCTTTGCCCTTTCCCCCTTTCGAGATTGCCGGTAGGATCTGAGTGATCGCAGTTCTCAACATGAATATGAGATGTGATCCCAGGAAACACTCTTTGCATTGGCAGCATTCTCCCAAGGACTTGTCCCTTATGAATTCTGCCATGGTATCTGATGGGATGGATGCAGACTAGTTTTACACAGAAGCCTGGTGAAAACAAAAGGAGGGAAAACGTCAAGTGACTGATGAAGCATTTGTTCTTCTGTACTGTATTTTGGAAATATTAATGTTTTCTGTCTTGTCATTTCTGCTGAGATAGCAACAATGGAAATGCCAAAATACTGAAGGCACTGTGGTTGTAAAAAATAGAGATAGTGGTTGGAGGAGTTGGCTTGGTGGAGGACAGAATATGAGAGGCAAGGGGAAGGTGGGAATTCCTGCTTTAGTAAAGGGAAGAGCTTGGAGACATTTTACAGAGGTCAATTATTTGCATCCTAACATAGGAGCAAAAAGTTCAGCATGTAAATGGATAGAGGCAGTGTTTCAAAACATGGACTTTGCTTAACTACTTGGCGAGCTGCAAGGTAATGCATCCTATATAATCTCAAGACAAAGAAATATTAAGTGGAAAATAGCTGTTTTACCTGATCCACTGATTTTGACTCCATCATCAATGGCATTTCCATTTTGGAAGAATTTAATGGGTCCAGAGAGCTCACCGGAAAAGGGAGCGAACACGGTTGCTCCATCAGCACAGATGACATCCACAGCAGAGTGCTTTCCTTTACCGTTTTGTCTGAAAACAAATATGTAGTTAGAGAAGTCTCTTGTCAGGCCTAACGCATAGGGATGGATGAGTTAGCACGCTGCAAGATCTGGAAATGGGCTGTTTGTACTGAGGCAGTGCTGGCACAGTTGACTGGCTGGCAAAAGGGTTTTTTTGGTGCAAATGATGTAATGCTGTGAAGGGTTGATGATCTGTTAGAGCTGCAGTTTTGCAAATTGGAAGGAAAAAAGAATGCCTTTCTTCCAGGCCTGTAAACAGAACCATAGCGTCATGGAAATGTTGGTTGGCTGGTACCTGTGGAGGACATGGAGTCCAACCTTCCACTTGGACCTGTTCCCAACTCCAGATCAGGTCTGGCATGGCTTAGTCTGAGTGATGAACACCTCATAGCGGGTTTATGGACAATGTGGGCAACCTGTGCTGGTACCACATTGCCCCTGTAGTGAAAATGTTGCCCTATGTCCATCTTAAACCTCCAAAGCTGTAATTCTCATGGCTTAACCAGTTCAGCTCTATTTCAGTGGAGCAGCAACAAAACCCCCTGTGTTCCGCTTACAGTACCTGGGAGCTCCGTAGTATCCGCAGCCATATCTATCACAGCCTCTTATCTCGTTTGTAGGATTCCCGGAGCATATTGTTGCCCAGTGTATGTCTTGTTGTGGGAAAGGTCGTGGGAAAGGTTGTGGGAACGGTCGTGGGAACGGTTGTGGTAATGGTGATGGAGTAGCTTTGAAATACAGAAACACAGCACATCAACGTTAACTTTTAAGCTCAAAATGTTGCATGTTCGTAACTCCTATGTTTTAATTTTAGTTAGGAATGTACTGCAGTTACATCCCACACGTGTGGTTGGATGTCTCCTCCACAAAATTTGTCCTTCAGAAAATGGAAGTAGAACGTACACCTAGGACCGGATTGTAATGTTTCTAGGTTAGGGTTATCTATATAAGGAACATGCTTTAGAGATAAAATTTCAAGAAGAGCATCGCAGTTCCTAGAGTGTAATCTGAGGGATAGAAAAAGCCTCAGTTTTGTTTCTTATTCTATGCTCAGGCTGATGGGACTGGACTCCTCAAGCCCTCTTCTCAGGTACTACCGATGTAGTACTTGTATTTGCAAAGAATCATCCCAAAGTCAGCTGAGATGTGCTACTGAAAACATTGCTGGTAGCTGAAAGGGTGCAAACAGAAGAGGTGTCTGACACGGTTACTGCTGAGACTTGATGCCACTGTGTCATGGGGAACAAGGAATGCCACTTGGTAAGCTGATGTATGTATTGTCCTTCCTGTAACACTGCCCACAGTCCTGTTACACTGCATTTATAATGCATATTTTCTTTCTTTCAGATGTTGTGGTCAGGGAGAACCTAAGACAGAGGGGACTACTGCTACTTGATATTGTTGTCCTTATTTGAAATTAATTCATAACTTAATTTTCATTATACTACTTATTCTGTTTTGGCTTTTTTTTTTCGTTTTTACCAGGCGTAAGTAGATGAGTAGGATCGGAGTGGTCGCAGTTCTCGACGTGGATGTGAGAGACAATGCCAGGAAATACTCTTTGCATTGGCAGCATTCTCCCGAGCGGTTGCCCTCTCTGGATTTGGCCCTGGTATCGGATGGGGTGAATACAGACGAGCTTCACACAGTAACCTGGAAGAGACGGAGAGGAAGCGAGGTCAGGAAACATCAGCTGCGTCTGTTCTTGGGGTGAGGAAGAAACCTTCCGGGCTGTTCTCTTACTGGAGGCTGTAATGCTGAAACAGAAATGCAGTCAACGTACCAGCAATCCTGGCATCAAAATTACTTGATTTGCTATGGAAAAGAGGAAGTTGGAAAATAGGGACAGCAAAACATCCTCTCAGCAAGACTGGGGGTATATTTCTGTGACTATTTTTACTGTTTCCTTTTTTTGATTTGGGGTGGTTGTTTTCCTGCTACCTGTTGTTCAACTCGTTTCTTTCCTCCATAAAAGCATAGGAAGAGGACTACATGCTGGCTGACCTCTGATCTTTTGGAGCAGCAGTGTAGTTGTGCTTCACTGTAGGAACTAGAGAGGGTGTAAGAGCAATCGCTTTGCTTGAATGGAAGAGCCACAGAAACCTTACTCAGGTGAATAAAATGATTACTTGTGCATGCTTCACGATGTATCTGCTGTTAATTACTTGCCTGATCCACGGATTTGGACTCCATCATCGATGGCATTTCCATTGTGAAAGAATCGAATGGGTCCGGAGAGCTGGCCACTAAACGGAGCGTACACTGTCGCTCCATCAGCACAGATGACATCCACGCCCACGTGCTTTCCTTTACCACTGTGTCTGAAAACACAAATACCTGTTTAGAGAAGTCTGCCAGGCTTAATTTATATTGATGTATAGATAGATCAATTAACACAGTATGATATCTGAAACTTGTCTAACAAAATGAAATTAGAAAGAAATAGTGACTTTGGTCTATCTTATTGTCACAAAATATTCGTATTACTCTGAACTTAAAAGGGGGATGAGATTTCAAATTTTAAGTGAATTTTTAATTTTCCCGAGTTCATGGGGTATTTCAAGCTGTTATAGAAAATTACCCCCTGTCCTACCCCAAAATACATCTGTGCCAGTGTAAAATAATCTTATGTTTGCTGTTCTCTCATTTAGAAACTTGTAAGGTGTGTGATGGGGATGGAGACTTCGTATAGCACCTGGGAAGAGGAGGTGACAGGAAAATGCAGGGAAGGCAGGAGTTATTCTGCATATAAAAGCAATTTCCATGGAAATATAACCTGCTTTGTTATGAGGTGCCTACTTAAAGACAAGGATGCTGACAGACCTTTAGCTTGTGTAAATTAACGTACTTAGCTTCCTGTAAGCTGTTGCTGAATGTAAGTTAAATATCTGGTCTGTAATCAGCAAGAATAAGTGACATAAATCCTTGAAATACTTTCAATTTCCTTTATGACCGTGGCTGCTAATTCACGTAAGCATCTCACCACTCACGCACCAGTTAGTCGCTGTGGTATTACTACGCTTCCTTGAGATTGCCAATTAACATCCCAAAAAAATGAGTAAGAGGTCCTGCAGACAGCAGTCTTCTCTTATTCTAAGCGTCAGCTCTGGTTAAACTCTACTCTTTCTCCTGTGTGACCATTTTATTTAGGAAAGCAGCAGCAAACCCCACTGCTCCGGACTCCCGATGCCCCGCTGTCTTACCGGTCGGCGCCGAAGTGCCCACAGCCGTATCTATCGCAGCCCCGGATTTTGTTGGTGGGATTCCCACTGCAGATCGGTGCCCAGTGTCTGTGCTGTTGCTGGGGCGGGTGCACGTCCAACTGGTTGGCAAAAACTTTGCGTGCAAAAGAGGAAAATGGGGAAAATTCAACCATGTTCTCAGTAGGGTACAACAGAAAGAGTTAGGGTGCAAAATAGGGTCTTTAAGGTGGGAGATGTGACTCTTCTGCCACAGAGGAGAGGTTTCTTCCTCAAATACTGTGAAGAATGGCTCGTGGGTGTTCTGTAATTTCAGAAACTGTACGTAAAAACATTGTACAACCTGTTGTATAGGTTTGATCCCTCTTCATAGGGGTCTTTATTTTAAGATATACACACTAAAAGCAAAGCAATGACTGTTTCTAGTATTAGTTTGTGAAGTAAGTTGAACTATTTTTACTTCATGAAACTTCTAAACATTTCAATATATGACTCCAAATGCACACCCAATCCCTTATTTTATAATAGTCATAATTGTGCACATTACCATAATTCTTCCTAAAACTAGATTGAAAAAAACTTAGCATTATTTATGTTGGAGCAAATTTCTATAATTCATTAGTGTCTGCCTAAAACCAGCCAAGACCAACTGCAGTACAGCAATCTCAACTCACCAGCGGACACCAAGCTGACCAGAGCGACCAGGCTGAGAGCTGTCATCTTGTGGCTGTTTCACCGGTGTTCTTTGATCAAATCAAAGACGCTGAGCAGTAGCTGCTTGGGGTATTTATGTGTTTTTGAAAGCCCCAATCTTTTGTCTTGGCCAATCGATCTTGAGCAAAGTATTACAGGTGGACAGTGTTGCCATATTAGGCACTGAGGATGTCTACAAACCCTAAGAGTTGTTAGAGCTGATTGGGAAAGACGGATAAAATAATTGGTCTCTTAGCACACAGTAACAGATGGAAATGAAAAATCCCACATTTCAGGAAGCTCTGGTTGAACCGTTTTGTAACACCTTTTCTTCTTCCTCATGAAGCAAGGGAACACTTAATGGTTCCCAAAAATGATGGGAACCAAGAATATGGTCCAGAGAACTGAGTTGGAGGGAAAGATGGGCAAAACTCTCCAGTGTATGTAACCAGTTTGTTCTTTGCTGCTGGTTCCAGTGCTTCACTCCTCCCCAGGTGTGTGTTCCCAGTGGAGCTCTCTGACAGAGAACACGTGAAGGTGTAATGTTTGCTGTAGCATGAGTATTCACTTAGGCTGAGAAATGTGGGTGCTTTTGCGTGGAAGCAGGGGTTTTGTCTCCTGTTCAGTTGAAATTAGTGCCTAGTCTGCATTTAAATCCATGAAGTCTTTTCACGGAAACACTAGTTTTTAACAACACATTTTTTATTAAAACATCCTTAAGTTCTGAAACAAACAGTTGGAAACTCAAAGTGCATGGCATAACAGATGTGGAATTAAAAATAATCTAGGTTTTATAATCTTTCATTCAGTATTTGCTTAATTTCAGTTCTTGTACTATTAAACAGGCTGGTTAGTGTCTCTTTTAATTGTTCCTTCCATTTAGTTTTTCTGCGCTACTTACAGAAAAGCATTAGATTTTCTTTATGGGCCTTTCTTAGTTAATATGAAATTAAAATGAGTCATGGAGCTTTCACATAAACTATCTGATATTCCAAGTTACAGAAACCTCTGGAAGTCCTGCAGGTTTTCTTCAGAGGAGAAACAGATGTCTCTGCCCCACTTCTAGTTTGCAACGTGCATCTGTACGTCGTGTTTTCTGAAAATCTCTGCAGAACAAGCAGCTGGAGACAAACTTTTTGCTTGTGGTTCCAAGCTTTTTTTACAGCCAATATTTAACCCCCAGACAATCTTGTAGTCCTCCCTGGGGTTATTACACATGCCTTTGCTGATTTTACCCCTGCTGCTGCTTTCTTTCCCCATCTTGCCAGGAAAAAACTGCTGTTTTTATACTTGTAGCCACCAAACGAATAGTTCTGTAAATATTATGTCCTCTCGGGCTAGTTCTGATGGGGCTTTTGGTTGTAATTTGCTTAATATAATGGAACCCAGGCTTATAAATGATACAAGGTGCTGGCAAAAGCTCTCTGTGAGTATTCAGGATTTGAGGGTGCTGCTTATCCCTGAACTGAAGGTTTGTGTGACCCTTGCCCGAAACAGCCTTTGTCGCTATAAGCTGGGAGAGCTCGTGCAATATTCTGTGCAGCTTTCCAGGCTGACTCGCTTTCAGTTGGCAGAAGCTCTGTAACCCCCTCGGCCCTCCTTAGCAGAGGGAATCAGTGAGTGAGGTGGGCTGTGTGGCATCTTTCAGTGAAGATTTTGTAGCATAGAGGCAGTAAATTATTTCTAAGCTTGGTTAGCTTGATAATAGCTGCAGTAAGCTTTTTTCCTGCTGGAAACAAACCCATTTACAAATGAAGACTTATTCTGGGTGATGCCTGGCCATTTCCAGTTGTGGGGTCTCCAGTGGGGTTTCTGCAATACTGATCTCTCTACACTAGAGTTTATTCCTGATTTACTCCTGATTGCCTCTTTGAACTAGTAGTGTTTTAAATATCTCATTGTATAATTTTTACCTGGGGCAGACTGTTTTTATAGACTCTTGTGAACTCACGGGCTCATAATTTTACCAAAGGAGGAATTGCAGCACCTCAATCCATGCTACAAATTCTTGCAGAGGAAAGGCTGCCTGTAAAGCCAGCCGAGCTGGTAGACATGAGAAGTACAAATAGGTGCACAGGCACTGAAGAAGATTTTCTGAGTCCTGTTTTGCAGTCTGGTATTTTGAAAAATGGCTCTAAGCTACCTGCTCGTTTGCGCTACAGAGCTGACTCCAAATCGCTCGTAGCTGTGTACATTTAAACAGCGTTGTGTCTTGCTCTGTTCGTTCTAAAACGTGTCAAAATGTCATTTGCTACAATAATATATCGAATGTGTGCTTCTGGTAAAACAGTCTTCAGGGGTGTGATATCACATCTGAGATTTGTGAGCGTGTTCCCCATCTTTCCTGGGCGAGCTGGAAGGTGCAGACATCTCACCTTGGGCTCTCGGGCCTGAGGAGGCTCCCAACCAAAGCTGCTGGGATTCCTGCGTTGGGCAACGGAGATGTTAGTATAACAGTTGGTAGGTGTGGTTGTGAAAGACACGAACTGGCCGCTTGGCACACACCAACAGAAGGATATGGAACAACCGACCGGCGTTGCACAGCCCCTGGGAGCCGCAGTTGCACCATTTCCTTCCCTGCGGAGAAGGCGATGGAGAGGAGCCAGCGTGCAGCAGTGAGGAGCACACTGGGAGCGGCGGGCTGGCTGGGGAAGTGCTGGCTTCTTTCTCTTGCATGAAAGGGGTGAGTTCCCTGTTTTGCACCTTTTAGACTCCCCTGGCTAAGTCCCTTCCAGGTCTTCTCATGGGCTGAGCAAAAGAGTGCAGCAGGCAAATGCAAGTGTTTGGTATCAACAGGCAGTGAACGAGTTAAGCCTGATGCTGCCCAGGAGAAATCCCAATTTTGCTGTTCAGCCTTTCCAAAGGTACTGTGAGTCTGCTGTGTAAATTACGTAGTGTTTCAGGAGGGTCCGCTGCCAGTTACCAGGGCTTTTGGATAGATGGTACCTGTCGTAGAATCATAGAATGGTTTGGGTTGGAAGGAACGTCACAGCCCATTTAGTTCCCACCCCCTGCCATGGGCAGGGGCACCCCCCACCAGCCCAGGGTGCCCAAAGCCCCATCCAGCCTGGCCTTGGGCACTGCCAGGGAGCCAGGGGCAGCCACAGCTTCTCGGGGCACCCTGTGCCAGGGCCTCAGCACCCTCCCAGGGAAGGATTGCTGCCTCCCAGCTCAGCTCCAGCTCCCCTCTTTCAGTTTAAACCCATCCCCCTTGTCCTGTCCCTCCCTGCCCTGGAACCAGCCCCTCTCCAGCTTTCCTGGAGCCCCTTTAGGTAGTGGAAGGCCACAATTAGGTCTTCTCCAGACTGAACAAGCCCAACTCCCTCAGCCTGTCCTCGTCAGAGAGGTGCTCCAGCCCTCGGATGAACTTTGTGGCCTCCTCTGGACTCGCTCGAGCAGCTCCATGTCTATCATGCCTGCGTCCATAAACTTTGCAAATGTTAGAGTAGTCCCTCTTAACATATTAATTATCTTAACATTACCTTTTAATGAGAAAATGGTAAAATGATGGAATAACGTTTTTGGAGGAAAGAAGCTGGAAAACTGAGACACACCCCTGGGCAACGGTCTTTGAGCAGAAACGTCAGCAAAAGCCAGGGCCAAACCCTGAGCCAGGGCAAATTCAGCCCCCATGCAGTGCCTGCCGTCTCCTTCCAGCCGTGCTGCTGTCCTCCGTTTGTTGCCCACAAGTGAGGGCTGGTTTCTCCATCTTTGCTTTACATGTGTTTCAGCTCAGTGGGGTTCAACCAGCATCCAAAACCTGATGGTCTGGTCCGTAAAGTCCTTCCTCTTTGCGAGCCCTGTGGGGCTGCAGCCCCGGTGAACTGGATAAATGAGAGCTGCACATCTTATTTCTTGGTCATGTTACAGTATCGTAGCTGTAGGTTTGCCAGGCTTGTTAGCAGGCAGTTGAAAAAGTAAATCCTTTTCCTAGCTATGTTTTACAGAACAATTGACTTTTTCCTTGGCTGGCCCGGTGTGTTTGGTGTGGGAACAACTCGATGCTGAGCATTGGCCTCCTGGCTGATCTGCACACAATAGGGTATTAAAGAACCTTAAAATATGTTTCTCTGGAAAATTAATAGTATTCTTTTGTGCTAATCATTAAAAATCAAATTATGATTTAAAAATCAACTGTACAAAAATTTACTTGTGCAATTAGCAGCACAGGCTTTTGTGGTGAAAATCAAGGTGGCACAACATAAAACAACTTGCACTTGCTATTTATTCAGCTCCTGATCACTTGATGAGCCTGAGATGAGAGGAATTTTGCCACAGCGATTAATTAAGCTTTGTATACACAGCTTATATTGTAGTATCGCTGGAAAATCAGCAGGTCGCGCTAGCTGATCAGCCAGAAGGCTTGGCTGGGCACGTCATTTTGAGTAGATAGCAGGCTGTAGGACATCTGTGTGTTGCCGTTCTTTGCCGAGTATGAGCTGAAGATGAAGTTGTGCTGGTGCGCAGTTCTGACTGGAGACTCCATCTGGAATTTATTTTGCCTTTTTAATATATTTACTAAGCCTGAGTTAGGCAGGTTTTAATGGGGAGGATGAAAGAACACTAAAGAAAATCTTTTTGCTACCAATGTCCTATCCTATGGGGAGAACAAACCTCTGGCTGAATCCTCAAAAAGTCTTTTAAAGCTCGGGGAAATAGAAGGGAATAGGGCAGTGCTGGGTTGCAGCTCTGGGCAGTTGGGACTTGTCTGGGTCCTTATGGTACAAACTTATAAAATGAAAGGGATAGCAAGGAAAGGGATCTCTGCAGAACGGGTGCAAACTAAACCAATTCTGCATGGCCTGAGCTTGCAGCTCTTTCCTGAAAGCCCAGTTGCCCCCGTTATTTCCCCCAGCAGCCTTTCCCCTCACCTTGAATATTCCGAGGACTCTGTACTTTACCAGCTCTTTATTTCCTTCCAGGGTCAGCTACAAATTGTACTTTCCCTGCTTCTTCAGGCAGGTGTTGGGTGTTGGTTTTTTTTTTTTAATAGACTGAAAAGATAATGCTGGATTTACCCATACTGTTTGCCCCAACCACCCTGTAACCTCAAGTAGAAAGTGGTATTTACTTTTTTTTTTCTCTGCTGCCGGGTGACAGCCCCATCTAAACCAGGAATTTTTAGCATTTGCTAAATGCTAAAAAGCATTTAGGAAGGAGGCAAGTGTGACCTGAGGAAGAGCTTACCTGTCTTTTCTGGGTGGGGGGAAGAGTCACACCATGTTTTCTTCCCCAAAAAAGAACTAAAATCAAGTAAAAATGCTAATTTTGCAGTAGAATCTGTTAAGGCTGGAGGTTCGGTGCCCTGCTCAGTCAGCAAGGTCAGCTCAGGCTTTTGTTGGGCTTTGCATGGAGAAGTGGGGGCTTGATTGGGACCTTCCCTCCTCACATGTGAGAAGCTGATAACTGGGCTAAAAACTGGGATTTTAACCAAGTGAAACTCAGATGGAAATGTTTCTTTTCTGCAGGCAGCCAACTTCATGACAGAAACAAACAAAAAATTGGTCAAAATTGGAAAACCCTGGGGATTTTTTCTGAAATGTTTCTGCTTTCAGTGTAAGGAAAAGGCTTGCTGTTGGTTTTTTTTTTTTTTTTCACAGAAAACTCAGTTTTATTGACTCGCCATCAATGTCTGGTTCCTATCCGCCCCTGCAGGTCTGGGCTGTATATTTACATGGACGTGCTGCTGTTTCATTTACAGCGAAGTTAAAGCGGTTCCTGGGGAAGGTGAGTGGGACACAGCAGCTTAAGGACTTTTCACAGATGTAGCAAATATCTTTCTGTAGTTTCTGTAGTTTCTTAGAAAAAACACAACCTGCTGCTGGGATATACGCAGCTCCCACTGAAGCAGCTTCTCTGCTTATCCCAGGCTGCAGTTGCACTGGTAAATACGTGAGCCTGCAGCACTTGTAGAGCACTTCGGCTCTTGAAACTCCCAGTAGCATGTTGGTAGCCCTGGCCTGAAAATCCCTGTCCTGTTAAACAAGAGCTTGTTGTCCCGGGAAAGTCTTCAGCTGATTTACTGATGGAAAGAAGTGCCTCACTTGGACAAAAAGAAACCTGGGTGTGCCAAGGCAATCCTGAAGCAGGAGTCTGGGGAAAAGGAATGAGTTGCTTCATCAGTGTTGGTTTATGCTTTTTGGTCGTGGGCCCCGGGAAAGATTTGGGTTTCGGCTTTATACAGTTTCTGCCCCCCGCCTCCCCCAGCTGCATTAGAAAAGCAGAACCCAGCCAAAACTCTGACAGCACCAAAGAAATTCAAAGCAATTTGTAGTGAGGCAGCCCTTTAATAATCTGATTTTTCCATATAGATGCAAGCAAAAGTGAAATTTCTGGCTTATTGAAGAAATCTTCGTGTTTGGCTGCAAAGAGAGCCGAGGAGCCCGAGCTGAGTGAGCTGCCGCACGGCTCGCTGCGGCACTGCATAGCATCGGGGATCCACCCCCCCCCAGCCGCTCGTCCGTTCCCACTGCTTCAGCCTTCATCTCCGAGTGCAGGGATGTGCAGGGTACGATAACAGCTTTAAAGCGTGTGTTATACCTTACTCTGAGTCTGTTTGCGGTCAGATAACCACTGGCGTTTCACTCACAGATACTTTTTAGGTGGAACAACTGTTTGAGGCTCAGTGGCTTCCGCTTTACTAGAGTGCCTACCTATGCCCAAGCAATTTAATGAATACACAAGAGGAGGGCTGAAGGCTTCGCCCCAGATGTGCAGCTGCTCGTTTACAGGTTGTGAGTAGGGTCTGTTAAGTCGCAGTTCTGGATATGGACATGGGATGTAATTCCTCGGTAGACCCTTTGCATGGGCAGCAGGACGCCGATTTTCTCTCCCTTCTTGATGGGGCCACTATACTTGACGGGTTTGATGTAAAACATCTTGATGCAGAATCCTGTTAATAGGGGAGGGAGAAGAGGGGGAAACTGTTGCTCCTATGAAATGGTTTAAAAGCCTGGCGAAGCGATAACGTTCAGTACCAAAATACAGATGACATTAAAATGATAAGAGATTCAGCAGCAGCAAAAGTTACAGAAAATGCTGTGATGCTCCTAGAGCGTCAAGAAGAGAAACTAGGAAAAGATATAAATTAACGTGGATGAGGGTGGGGAAGGAGGTCAAGTTGGGTAAAACTGCATGAGCAAGTCAGAGGCTGTTCCTTTAACTAATTAATTAAGACATGTGTCTTTCAGCTCTGGTACCTGATCCTGACAGCTGGACTCCGTTGTCGATGGCATTGCCGTTTCCGTAGGGCCTGACCTGTCTGTCGATGTTCCCTGTGAAGGGTGCGTACACCACCGAGCCGTCCTCACACACCACGTCCACTCCCTTGTGCTTCCTCCCTCCTCTGAAGAAGAAGAGCAAGGTGTGTTAGCCCATGATGGAGTGTCTTGCCAGCTACCCCCCCCCCCCCCAGCCCCCCCCCCCCCCCATTTTTTCATGCTTATTTCTGTATTAAGAAAGCCTCAGGCACAGCCACCTCCCGGCATGCCAGCCCGGACCTGGCGCTGTTGTAGGCACCGCAGCCCTGGCTGTCGCAGCCTCTGATTTTGTTTCCAGGTTGACTTGAGCAGATTTTCGCCCATTGTGCTGCAGTAGCTAGAAAAGAAGAAAAGAGAAGAACAAAAGATGAAATCCACAAGCTAAAAGAGGGAATTTCCCAGACCGTGTTCTTTAATCAGTAGCAAGGTCCCTTTGGAATTTGCTGTAGCCATGGATCAGGCTTCGGGGAACTAGAAAGTTGTTCATCTTCTAATGCAAGTTAATTTTAGGGATGCAATGAAACAGCGTTTTTTTGTTTTATGCTTTGTCTAGTGATGTCTGAGGATACTTAAAGCAGCAATTTCAAAGCGAAAATGCAGAACAAATAGATCTGAAGGGGGTACCATGGGGTGACCGACTGCTCTCCCATTGCCCCAGGGCTGACGTGCTGTGCTGCGTTCACATGGCAGCGTGGGGCTGGAGCTATGGGATGTCTGCCTGCCTGGAAGGTGACCTGAGCCACCCAGGATCTTGGGATACTGAACTGTAACTGTAAAAAATACAGCTGAGACCCACCAAATCCATTCCTATTTCCTAATGTGGGATCCAGTCAAAACCACAAGCTGTCATCTGCCTTTTACTAATTGCATTTTCTATCTCCCAGCGTTTCTATATTACTCTTTCAAAGTAGCAGCCAGTAGGGTCACAGCCTTGTATTTTTTTTATTCCAGACTCCAACTATCATCACCCGCAGCCAAACCCACGCTGATCCTACGGCCCCGGCGATGTCTGAAAGAGGGAAGATGTTGACAGGGAAGAAGGTAGGAAAGGCAACCCCTGACTTGGTACCTTCTACAAGCCCTGCTCCCCCCCCTCCAGAAACTACTGGGGTTTCCCATGGGATGCTTTAGCAAGAACGGGACTCATGGAGCAAGCAGCAACTCATTGAGGTTTGTTTGTGCCTGTGACCAGGTCGGGAGGCACCACCCCGTTGGGCTCTGGGAGTATCCACAAACGGGGAAATGATGTGCTGGCACTGAAGGTTTGGTGCTAAAAGGGTGCAGGAAATCTCTACTGCCTTCCTCAAGCAAAACAGCCCTCTGCTCTAGGTAGTCTTCATTCGTTTGAATGAACTGTGTATTCTTTGTGAATTCAAAGGCGATGACTTTAAACACAGAAACATCTCTGGGAACACGCTGTGCTCAGCGGGCTGATCTGTAAGTACAAGGCTTGTAAGAAAACATGCATGCTGTTAGTAACTGACCTGCCTCAGCTGATTCTTTCTTAGTCAATCAACATTATTACTCCAACAAAATTTTGCCATAACTCTCTACCATATCTAAAAAGGATTTTTCCATGGAGGGAGGTTTCTGTGCACTGGGAAAGGGGTTATTTTCAGAAGCAAAAAAAGGGCAGAGAACAAATCAGTTCCTAAATCCTTACAGATAAACATCATTAAAAAAAAAAAAAAAGGAAAAGAAGGCAGGTTACAATGAGCAAGGTTTACTAAAATTCAGCTAACTCACCACTGGAGATGGCAATCACGAGGATGACTGCTGTGACTCTGTGCATTTTCATGTTCCTTGAGAGCTCTGCTTTCAAAGTGAATGGTCTAAAATACTTTGCTTTCTATTTATACACCTCAACAGAGGCTGTATCCAAATTTTTCCAGCCAATCAGAAAATTTATGTGGCCTCAGTTCTTTTGTTTGCAGATTCAGGCCAACAGCAAGAACTGACAGCAGCCCTTGAAGCGTCCCACCAGCTTGGCTACTTGGCGGTGTGGAGGCTCCAGCCTATTTCGCAATAGCAGCTATGGGGGTTTTGTTTACAATGAAACCATGAATATTAAACCCAAATTTTAAGGACAGTTTGTAACTATTCCTGCCTGTTGCACAATCGTGAAGTTTAGCAAGATAATTTGGGTGGAGAAGGGCAAGAGAGCTTAAGTGAACTTAAAAATATCTGGGCAGATGGATACCTTCCACCACGATAGCCCTCCCACCATGGCTGTTGTTTCATGGAGGGAAAGTCAGCGGGGTGGACCCAGCTCTGTGCCACACATCACACCCAACCTCACGCTAGAAAAATCTGATCAGGCAACCAGTGAAACGAGACATTTGTACCGCACTTTTATTAACTGGCTTCATTAACGCAGCCCAGGAATTGTGATGTTGCTGCTGAACCTTCAGTGCTAACAGTGGGAGAGACACATGTTTACAGTCTTCACCGTGCCCGAACAGAAAATGTTATGAACCCTATAATATTGTGGCTGAGCAAAATTACAGGAAATTGGAGAAGAGGAGAACACTGGAGCACACTTAAGGCCGCCTCGAGTGCTGTTTCTGGGAAGGGAGGGAATGCGATGCCCTGGTTTACAGCCAGGAGCTGGAAGTTGTTTGTCTCCTCGGCTCTTTGGCCGCCCAGTCTGTACCACTGGGAGCCACTGACCGTTTTGTTGCCCTGTGCAATAAAAACCAAGAGCCCAGGTTAGATGCGGCTTTGGGCTGGGGCTCTCAGCCAGGATGCCGTGCCCTCGCTGCCTCTCTTTTGTGGCACCGGATGCGTGAAGACTGGCCTTACAACTCAAAACCAAACCAAGAACGGTTCTTCTGCACAGAATTCAAACCCATCTTTTCCAGAGATGGAAACATCAGCTGCCCGTGGGTGCTGCTGAACAGAAGTTGTGTTTCATGGGAAAAGATGGTGACCCCATCAGTGCTGCCTTCTGCTTTGTCCTTCTCCCACTGAACTGTTATCCGACTGTGTCACCGGTGTCTGTCATACAGTGACAGGGCAACAGCTTGGCCTGGACAGAGCCAACACCTGAACCCGGCTGAAACCTGGCTGGAGCAAGCTCCATAGCCTGGTGGAGACCGTATGAGGTGTTTCAGCTCCAGGCAACCCTCTGCAAATCGGCTGGACGAGGGGGACGGTCGTACTGGTCCTGCGACACCCGGGGTTTTAAACCTGCTACCACCTTCCCACGCTCCCACTTGAATCCCTCTCTGATTTTTTTTATTTTTTTTTTTTTTCTTCTCCAGAAGAAACACTCCTGGTTTCCTGTTTTCCTGCTCATCAAATGTTGTATGTAGAGGGCAGAAAAAAAAATCTATTTGTCAGTAACGTTCTGATACAGTATGTTTAGACAGAGTGTGAAGGAAAAATGCCAATAGCTAGCGCTCTGTGCAACGCCCGGGGCTCAGCTGAACCGATGTAGCTAAAATTGCATTAACTTACATTCATTTTGTTAATTACCGGTTTTGTTAGAGACCTAAAAATCAAGATCAAAGAGGAGAAAAGAATGAATAAAGTAATTCTATGCATTTCCTCAGAAGCTCAGAAAATGAGCCCTTTTTTCCTAATTCTTTTACTGATAAATATCCTGAAGGCCAGATACTGTCCCAGCACGTCCAGTTTCAGGTTGCACACTCAGTTTGGTCCAGCAGAGGCAAACGTGCGTCCCATGGTGAGATGTAACAGGAAAACCCACCAGCTCTGAATCCTTCAAGCACAACAGTAAGGTCTCTTGGCCATCAGCCCATGCCATCTCTGATATTTCCCCGACCCACAGGAGAGCAGCCACAGCAGCTAACTTCTGCTCACGCCCTGAATTACCGGCGTCACCGGTACACTTGGCCACGCAGACTGTAGAAGACGTGCGCCTGCTCTCGTGTCACACTGGGAAATTCGGGTTAAGAGTTTTTGGGAATTCTGGATTCCCTGGCTGGGTATTGGTTTCTCCAGGGTCTTTTAATACGTTACAACCTTGCTGCCTCTGGTGTGCGTGGGACAGGAGAGCTGCGGAGGTCTGCAAAGCGTGATTCCTTGCGCACCTCCGTGATGCTTTTTGGCTCTGTTTTGATTTTGCTAACCAAGCTGAATTTTTTTTTACAGAGCCAATTGAGTGAATTGAACATGGTAAAGACTAGATTATTTCCTGACGTTTTACATTATACCCCGAGACGAAGATCAGGGAGGTAAAGAGCGATTAATGTAGATTCTGTGTGAACTGTGCAAGAGCAGCGGATCCCTCGCTCTCCTCTGCGCCACCACGCTGCGTTCCGTGGGGGTTACAGCCTTATTCCGTGGGGGTTACAGCCTTATTCTGTGTCTGAACAGCAAGGAGCGAAGCAACGCACGTAACCTACCGTTTATTCGCATTTTGCTTGGTGCCAGCTGGAGCCAAAGTTGTTTGTTGGTTGGTTTGTTTTTTTTTTTTCTCCTTTGCAGAAAAACCGGTGGCAGAAGGGTGGCAGCGACTGGCAGTTGCTGCACTTTGCATCGATGGCAGGTGTGTGAAAGAGTTAAAGCAGGACAGGGAGAGGAAAACCAAGGGCGGAGGAAAACGTGTGTGTGTGGGAAAGGCAGCCTGCGGCGGTAGCTGCAGAGCCTAGATAGCACATCAGGGAAAGCTCACAAAAAGACCCTGAATCCTGCAGTTTTGCTGGCTTTGCAGGACACCCTGTGGGTTACAGATACCCGCTGGGCTGTGTTTGGGGGTAACGCTGGGAGAGGCGGGCATCTTGCTGGCAAAGGGGTGAATAAGTAGTGAAATGGTAAGATGCTCGTATGCAAGCAAGCACCACAGTGCAATCCAATTAAATGTAATTTGAATAAGATTAAATTTAAAAGACAATGACATTAAATCCTAGCTCCAAAGCTCATCAAACTCGCTAAAAGCAATTTCCAAAATTGTAACCATGCTGGGATCTAATAAAGTTGTCATTAAAGAGGAAGTGTTTGACTCAGCCTGCCACTTAGCAATAGGAGGGGCTTTTTCCCCTGTTGTGGAAGGGATGCAAACAGCTGTAGCAGTTTCCTTTCTGTTTTACCGAGCACCAAGGCATGACTGAGTTTGTTGGCAACGCTCTGCAGCCTGTGAATTCTGAGCCCAACCAACTTATGCTAAAAATGCTCTTTGTTCCTCCCTCTTGAGCTCCTGGTAACGCAGGCACGCTGGAGCTCGCAGCCTGCTCTGGTTTTTGCTTTGCTGCAGTTACCCAACACACAAACCCAGCAGGCAGAAGCCTCCTCGTTTTTTTTCTATTCACCAGTTAGAAGAACAGAACAGAACAGAATCATTAAGGTTGGAAGAGACCCCAAAGTAGAACCTGAAACCCCCGAATATGCTTAAAGGACCTTCAGATTAAACCAGAGTGAAATGCCCGGGTACGGGCAGATTGCAGTGAAGAGGAGAGGGCAGTTTGGTTACCTAAATGTCAGGTTTTTGAAATATCCAGATTTTGCAAGATGCTAGTTTAATTTCTAGGGAAGTAAGCTCCAAGGCATGGTACTACAGCTGTCTGTTATCAATGTCTTACTGTTGTTCTCTTCTTTTAATGGTGGCAGACACCACATATGAGCCTCTCAAGGAGGTGATGAGCTGTGATCCCATGTGCCAGCTCACTTTCCCTCTTGCTGTGCTGGGATGTGTTGCCCCTGTTTCCTAGAGATGGACGAGTGCATAAAAGAGGGCCTGAATTAGTCAAAAAGCTAGCTCTGTGGAGAAAAACTTATTGCTTCTGTTAATTATCGTTATTTAAAAAAAAAATACTTGGAAGAACAGGGCATTCTGGAGAGCACTGTGGTGTCCAAAAGCAGTTTCACCTGCCTCCCCTTCTCTGATAATATCTTGGACATTTAAAGAAATAGGAATTGGTTTGTCACCAAAAAGTCTATTATTACTATTATTATTTATTTCTTTAACAAAAAATACGTTGTCTCTTAGCAGGTAATGGATTTCTGAAATGCAGCATCCAGCTGGCGTAATGGACACAGAGGGAAAGGATGGTAATGAAACCCAATTTAACTAATGAGTGTAATTTAGAGAGAGACTTTATTGCAGAGTTTCACGGGACATAGTTTAGAAACATTCAGCCTGTGGGAAAGGAGGGTTTTGTGGTTCCTCAAAAAGCCTTGCTTCAATCTGTAGAAACACACAGTGGTTTTTTATTAGTTAATGTGAGCAACCGAAGATGCTGTGTGCAATCATGAGCGCGTGCTCCAGCGCTTCCCTAACGGACGGAGAGCCGCCTGCGGGCTGTCCCATGGGACGCCCCTCTGAGCCCAGGCGAGGTGCAGTTTGTGAGGCTCTGCACCCAGTGTTTAATTTAGTCTGTTTTTAGCTCTCAAAGCTGCGGTTCACTGTGCACAGCTGCCTGTTGGCTTTTGCAGGAAGGAATTTCTTTGGGGTTCCTGGTCCCCACCAGCGTGGCAGGGTGCAGCGGGACGAGCTGCACAGCCCATGCCCCTTCCTGCCTGCTGTGGTGCGTCGGCCCCAAGACACCCCTTGTGTCCCAGGGTAATGCTCACCCTCTGGTCTTGTCCCGTTGCTGGCTTTGGGAGCATTTCAGGATTTCTTTCCTTCCAAAAAAATCTACGGAGCAAAAGCTTATCTTGGTGCAGCTGGGCTCATCCAGGAGAAGCCTGTGGAAAACTGGTCCTAGGCAGGTCTTGGCTTTGGACACCTGGGAAACGGGGAAGGGCAGCACTGCTCCTCGGAAGCACGGAGGGGTTCACGAGTTGAACTGGACTGTGCAGGGGACGGTGGAAATGGCTGGGCTGCCACTGCCCTCTGATGGAAAGCAGTGACTGCAGTCCTGCTGGGCAGCCCGTCCCTATCTCCTTACGTCTGCGTATACAGATAGAGGTAAAATGTCTCTGTGTCTGTGTTTGTATATATGTGCCACCTGTACTGGTCGCTCTCTGGTTAAGGGAAGCCCAGCTCCAGTGTTGGGGTTTATGGGGATGCTCACCAGTATCTGCCCACTGGGATGAACTGGTGTGTGCAGCCACTGGCTGCTCAGATGCCCCGTGATCCATTTTTCTTTCTTTTGCTGCTTTGTGTGTGCAATCCCTCCCATGCCTGGGTGCTGAGGCAGGGCTGTGTAGCGCAGGGTGAGTGTCTCTGGGGACGTGCTCGTTATCTGACATCAACTGCTGACCTGGTGGCTGCTGTTAACAGGTTTGTGGGCAGAAATGGAAAACTTGCTTTTCTTCTCCTTCATTGCACATCTACAGGCTCCTGCACCTCCTGCCACCCAGGGCCACGCTCCAGCACATTTGCTTTCACTCGGAAGAAGGGAGAGAGACATTTATCTCACCTCAAGTAGCTTAATTCAAAATCCCAGACCAAGACTTGCGGTGCCCAGGAACCCAAATCGCCCCCGTCCAGGTACGCCAGCCTCCAGGATCAGCCCACAAACAACTTCTCAGTACTTTGGCACTAGCGGCACGGAGAACTGCAACAAACTGGGTATTCAAGTATGAAATCACACAAAGATGACTACAAAAGTAAGTGATACAGCTGTCGTGGTGATTGTTAGTCCCTTGCGTTCAGCAGATTTCCCTTTACAGTTCAAGAGGAGCTGTTGTGTGATTTTAAAAAGCCGCAGACAGAAGATGCGGTGCGGGAGCTGAGGCTGGTTTTGCTGATAGGCAAAGGCAGATACCGCCGATCCCCCTGCCTTCAGGCTGGCAGAGCCCTGCCCTCACTGAAATACAGACTGTGTGGGAATGGCCCCTTGGCAGGTCTCTGAACGGAAACCATATAATTATAAACCACTGTCTAGCCTAAAGTACTGCAAAGTGTTTAAGCTATCGTATTTCCACAGCCCATTCACGGGTATTTTTAGTGTTGGTGGAAAAAAGTTGCTGACTCTAGGTCAAGTAATCCCGTCTAAAGTCTACAGTCCTGATATGGGGAAAATTAACCGTTTGCTCAAATGGGTGCCATGGTGAAGCCTGTCTCCTTTCCTCTGCCCAAGCCTGCGTCGGGAGCGAGTTCCCAAGGAAGAGGACTGGGCCTGGAGTACAGATATGGAGAAAGAAGACAGGCTTGAGTGGACATTCAAAGTAGAAAAGGCTGCTACTGCTGGAACGTAGGTGTCTGAGCATCATTTCCCTTACAGCCATACTTCTGTTGCACGTACCTGCTTTTGCCAGAGTGCAAAGGAGCTGCTTCCACGGGCAGTGCCTTGGCCAAAGCTGTTCAGGGCTCAGGAATCCAGCTGTGCGCAGAGCCGGCTCAAAAGCTTGCATTTGTTTGTTTTTAACACAAGTCTCTTGGTAATGATAGAATAGAATAGAATAGAATCATTAAGGTTGGAAGTGACCTCCAGGATCATCTAGTCCAACCATCCCCCCACCACCTATTACCCACTAAACCACGTCCCTAAGTACCATATCTAACCTTTCCTTAAACACCCTCAGGGATGGTGACTCCACCACCTCCCTGGGCAACCCCTTCCAATGCCCGACCACCCTTTCCGAGAAGAAATTTCTCCTCATCTCCAACCTGAACCTCCCCTGGTGCAACTTGCAGCCGTTCCCCCTTGTCCTGTCGCTAGTTATCTGCGAGAAGAGGCCGACCCCCAGCTCACCACAACTTCCTTTCAGGTAGTTGTAGAGGGCAATAAGGTCTGCCCTGAGCCTCCTCTTTTCCAGACTAAACAAGCCCAGTTCCTTCAGCCGCTCCTCATCAGACCTGTGCTCCAGCCCCTTCACCAG
>VWZZ01004208.1:915990-932171 GCA_013399095.1 Psophia crepitans | reverse complement strand
CCAACCTGAACCTCCCCTGGTACAACTTGCAGCCGTTCCCCCAATGTCTGAGAAAACCTGTGCTCTGGATGTGCAGACAATGACAAATGACCAATTACTGGAAAATATTCTTCTAACGAACCGTCTGTACACGGTCTGACTCATCTAAAAGCAAAGACGACAAGTCACCTCTGACGTTTAAAGAAGCTCGGTTAGCCCCACGCACAAGTCCTCTTCTCAAGCAGCACCGTTGCCGTACACACGAGGCACGTTCTGCTGAGCCCGCCGGGGGCTCGGTCCCGTGGGAGCACAGCCAGGGCACGGTAATCCCGGCTACTACAGAACATCTGCCCTACGTCTTCACGTGATTTATGGTAACATGTTGCAAACATATATGCGTATGTGTGTGTGTATATGTATATATATGAAAGAAGAATACATTAGCGCTGATCAAAAATCCAGCTTATTACTCTAATGCCAACAAATGTTTTCCTTACGTTTCACGAACTATTTGTTGTCCAAATTCCTACAAGGCACACTTGCACAATAAAGTAAGGAGAAAGCAGCAACTCCATTGATCTTCAAAACCAACTGCACTTTATTTTTCTCCATTAAAAGATCAGGGGGAGATTTATAGACAGTATTTCTTTATTCCTACAGTTACCAAAGACTACGGTACTTAGCAGGAGTACAGAGCAGCTTTGGACTATACGGAATCATTTATCTTCATGTAGTACCAGTGAAGGTCTCTAATTATTTAAGAGCTTACAGGGTTGACAACATTAGCTCAAATTCCTCACGTTAGGCTCTTCACTTGCTTTTTATTTAGAAAAACATGATAGCTCTTGAAAGGAAGGGAAATGTTTTTCCAGATAAAGAGAAATCTGAGGTGTGACTTAGCAGGAAATTTCCTTGATGAGTGTCTTACAGACTAGATTTCACAATTTCTACGCCTTTGAGTTTGCTTCTCCTCACTCTACCTTTTTTCTTCCTCCTTTTTCTGCTTTTTACAGTCTAAGCAGAACATGAGGCAATAGCATCAGGGACTAATGCTGGTGCCAGACATTTCCCAGCGGGCAGGCAAAACGGGAAAGTCAATTTCTAGCCATAAAAAATGAAAAATCCTCAGTGAAGGTGCCCAAGGGTCTAAGGCAGAGCTTGGGCCAGGTACTCAGCTACTGTCAATGCACGTGGGTTGGTGAGCACCAGGGAGGCATCTCCATTTCATGGTGCTGCTGGTTAGTGTTGGTATTACGCTGTGATTTATAGCCTGGTGAACCTGTGCAAAGTGGAGAGCACAGGCTTGGTCTATGCTTGGAGGTGACCATTTGAAGTAGTAGGTTAATTCCAGGTATTGCACAGCAAGGAGCAGTTGTGATATTTCCCCCTCTCTCTCTCCTTTTGCCGTTCGTGCTAACCGTGATGATTTCATCCTCCCACACGTAATACCTCAAGCCGCAGCCTTGGGTCCCCTCCACGCCCCCGCCGGCAGCTGGGAATGAGAAGCAGCCCTCGACAGCAGCAAGGAGCCTACTGGAGGTACCGGGCTGGGGATGAATCACGGCCGGCGATTATGTCAGACTCTGCAATGTGTTTCTCATTTGCTGAAGTAAGGCTTTTACGAGACAATAGCGCAGTGTGTGCTGTGTAACAGGCGAGAGAGCTGAAGGATAGTGGGGAAGCCAGAGCGACAAGAAATAAATAGCCCATGGTAGGTACGGACTCTGCTTCCTTTTCTAACCTGCAGTTTAAATTCAGTCACTTAACTGGCATTGGACTTACCCTCCTAGTAAAATTGGCATGGACACACATCCCCCTTTCTTCCTTTAGGCTACTTAGAGTCTTCCAATGTTTAGCAAAAAAAAATATTCTCATTTAATTAATCATTCTTAAAAAATAATAATTAGCAATTATGTAATGGAGTTGTTCATTAATCCATTAATCAGTGTACGCAGGCATATCAGGCTCTTGCTGCTATGACTGAGGAATCCAAACCATTTACTTAGTGGAGGGTATTTGCCCTGTTTTCAGTGCCGGGCATGTGCTGAGGCACGGTGCAAATCTGGGGGGCTGTGGTCAGGACCTCCCCAGGGCTGCCGCTCCTGGTGACGAGCCGTCCCCATTTGCAGGCTGTCCCTGGGCTGCAAAGCCAATGCAGCCACCGCTGGACTCCCCGCACACGGGTGCTCTGATATAAACACTTCATGTAAATCCTCAAGTGCTCATAATGCCTTTTTTTTTTTGCACTGATTATTTTGGTTAAGAGCAGTATAAAGTTACTGGAAAAGGAATAACCACTGTTGCAAGTGTCAAAGCTAAACATTTGCAGAGACTTCTGCTCCCTGGTTTCACCTATCTCATTTTTCACTCTGGTTTTTTGTCCTTGCATCCCACCTCACTCCCCAAACTGGAGCCGATGCCTGGAGGGTGCTGCGTTTTCTGGACCAGCTGTATCACTTACTGGAAAAGGACTGCACGGTTTTGTTCTTCATGGGCAGGAATAAGATTACAATTGTGTTTTCCACCACACTTGTCTGCACCTCAGGAGAAAACTGGTTTGCCGTCAGGCTCTGAGGTGTTTGCTGTCCATCACTGAAATGAGCTATGGAGGAAAAGGAGGAGGAGGAGGCAGCCTGAGGTGTGCAGGACGGAGCGCCTGGGAGGCGTTTGGTGGCAGGTCTGTGTGGGGCCAGGCTTGAGAATGCACAGGGCTCAAGGGAAAGGAGAAGTGCTGCTATATTAGCACAGGGGGATCCCAGTATTGCAGGTCTGTGGGGTTTTGGTGAGATTTTCTTTACGTCCATTTGCTTTAAAGAACAATTTCCATGAGAGGCATCCCCCCAGGGCATTGGGGAAGGGAACAGGGAGATGGGGCAGAGCTGGGGGCTGAGGGATGGAGAAACAAACCCACCGCCCAGGTGGGAGAGCGGGAAGAAGAGTCTTGAAGTTGGGTTTCTCTAGATTTCCTTGGGGAAAACATGAAGCACCCTACTTCTGAGTATTCAGGGAATGTGTGCTAGCATGT
Organism: Psophia crepitans; assembly: GCA_013399095.1. NCBI lineage: Eukaryota > Metazoa > Chordata > Aves > Gruiformes > Psophiidae > Psophia > Psophia crepitans. The sequence continues at coordinate 929,167 of VWZZ01004208.1, read as the reverse complement.
GCTGAGAAGGAGAGGCAGGTCTTGTTTTGGAGAGAGCTAGCAGTCCTTTCCTGGGGCCAAGGATGTGACAGTAGTGGAGACAAAAGGAAACAAATCATCACTGGGAACTGCGTGAGAGGCAATGAGCTGAGTCAGCACTTGTGGGCTTGCTGTCGAAGCGAGATGCAGATTCTAGTGGTTTTATCTGGGGAAATTTGGAGGACTGGTTCTCAAGCACTGCTGCCCTGGGTTGGCCGTGGAGGGCGCACATGGATGACCTGAGTCTGGGAAGGGTTCAGCTTCCAGCTGCTTTTCAAATGGGTGATCCGCTGCAAAACTGGTGAGTTTGACTCAAAATGAGGTACTAATGTCTTTGAGCTGGTATCTGTATGTTCTTTTACAGCACGCGTTTGTGGTGTTTTGCAATCAAACCTCCTTGTTTGGGACTTTTGCTGAGTTCACCCACTCAGGGTACGTTGCTGTGGAAGTGGTGTTGATGCTAAAGCCCATTTCGCACCAGGCAGAACACCTCAACGCACAACAGCTCTGCAGCAGAAAGAGGTGAGCAAGGTCTGACTGTCTGGTTTACCTAGCAACTATCTGGTGCTTGTTCTGAGGCTGCACTCAGGAGCACAGTTCCCAGAGGTGTTTGCTAACCTCCCCTGGTGCTTTGGGTGTCCAGATCAGGCACCTCATACGCTGAGGGTCCTGCTGAGTGGGGATGGGAGGCTTCAACCCAGGCTGTGGGCTGGATCCTGCACAGATCAGCATTGAACCCATAAGGGAGGGATAAAGCTTCAGTAGTCAAACCTTTCGTCCTGTCAACCTGGGAGAGATTTGCCCAGATGACTTACATTAATTTTAATGGAAACTGTGTGTGGAAACCACAAGCTTAAATCAAGAAGATTATGTCAAAAGAGCAGACTTTGCATTCACAAATCCAAATGACAGGCTCCAAATGGGGTTTTTTTTGTTCACTGCAAAGAACCCATCGCTATTTTCAGCTTCTTAAAGCTGACACAACGCCCAGCCTTCGTGGGGATCAAGTTTTGAAATGGTTTTTGTAATTCAAAGGATAAAGGGAGAAATCTCCCCAATCAGGGTCATGTTAATAAGCAGCTACGTTGAAAGAGCATTTCTCAGAGACATCAGCACAAGCTTTGGCTTGGCATCTCACTGCAGCCTCTGTGCCAAGGTGGGACGAGCTGCTGAATATCGTTTCTCTGCAGTGGCGTGGCTGGGAGCATGGCAAAGGATGTTGCATCAGTCCATCCTGCCTGCCCATCCCAGCAAGGACACTGGAACTTTTCATGGAAGAAACTGCCTTCCCTGGCCAGCTTCACTTTTTTAATTCTGTCCATTAACTGAGATGAAAGGAAGGGAAAATACAAATGTCAGGAATCTCCACAATGGATAGTATTTCTTTTTTTCTGAGGATACTCTTAGCTTGGAAAACTAACCCTCCTGAGCTTGTGAGGAACTGGGGGTATAAGAAAAATCCAACATAACAATCAGAGACTGATCAAAATGCACTCGAAGAAGGCTGTGAAATTTAACTTGAGAAAACCATGACAAATCTTTGGGCAGGCAGGAAGGAAAGAACCTGGCTTCTGGGCTTGGAGCCACAACCCCGTTGCATCCTGTGCTTGAGAGAGCCCGCTGACATGCAGCTCCTGGCTTTCTCCATGAGCAAGAGAGGAATGTCGTCACATGGCTCTCCTTGCTTGGGAGAAAGAAATAGCCAGATCATTTCCTTCTCTTCTATCCTGAACTGCTCCCAGAAAGCCCTCATACCTCAAACTCCACCGGCTGCATCCAGGTCTGGCACTTGTTTCTTCTCTGCAGATCCTAAAATGCCTCCATGATGTGGCGTCTTGTGCCTGGTTTTACGGTGGCAGCCCTGGAGGAGCTGAGAGCAGCTCTTGACAGCAGTCGGGCCAGGGAGCATCTCGTGAGCTGTCATATAGGAGCTCTGTTCCTGGGGCAGGAAGAAGAAACCCTCCCTGCAAAAACGGCTTTCAGAGCTTTCTGGAGGGGAAGAAAGAGCTTTTCTGCCAGGAAACAGTAGCCGTCACTAACGAACAGGGAGCAACTTGTCATAAGGCTCTTGTCAATGACTGACATGTTTGTGGCTCTGGACATCTGGAAGGGATTTAGCAGAAAGGTCTGGTTCCTTTGACACCGCTGATCTCCACGGCTGATGGGTTCAAAGGGAATGAGGTAGAAGGAGAAAAGAAAACTGAAGATCCGAAGGCTGATTCTTTCCACATATGACATAAATAAAGGACCTGCTCAGGAAAGAGGGTAAACAACCCAGCTCTGCAGCATCAACCACTTTCTCTTGCTTTTCCCTTGCACCTCCCTATTTATCGGAGGTGACTACAACGTGCTGAAAGCAAAATGCGCTCAGCAGGGTTTGGGTTTCTGCAGGGTAGTGGGGGCTCAGGGACTCTCCCCCCTCTGCTGGCTCCCCGACCACCTTCCCCTCTTGGATGGAGCGTTTGGGACTCAGTGACGCTTGTCCTGGGCAGGTGGTGAGCGGAGCTTTAACTAAAGCCCAAACCATCACCTGGTACAAACACTCATCCAGAATTTGTGAGAACATTTGAGGCTCAGCCTCTGACCCTGGCCCAGCAACCTTGTGCGTCTGCTCAGCAGCATGACCCAAGCAGACCCCATCGCTGACCTGAGACAAACCTGGGAGTCCTCTGGCTGCTGCGGATGTGGGGGAGAAACATGGAAGCCCAGAGGTTTTAATTGTTGGTTTCATTTTGACGTAACATGAACCCCAAAGATTTCTGGGAAGAACTGTGCAGAGAAAGAGAGGTTTCCCAAAGCCAAATCTGGTGGTACTCTGGCTGTAGGAGACCCAAGCTCCCCTCTCAGGAAGCCCTTGGCCGCAGGTAAATGGGCTGCTCTGGGTTAGTCACACTCAGAAATTACTCAATCTTACGTAAAATTGCGGAGCCAAAGGCTGGCTGAAAATAACAGACACGACCTGACTTTCCAACCTCTTTGATTACTTGGCTGTCAGGTTCTTCTGGGAGCGACCCAGATTTCATCTTGTCTGAGGTTTGGAAAATATTCCAGCTGAAAATGCAACACACAGTTGGTTGTGCTCTTTCCCTTGGTTCGGTCCTGCATGAGAAAACCTCATCCCTAGGCACGATGCTGCTATACGTTATGTACTGATGAGCAAGATATTTTAAGTTGTTTTGCTTAATATCACACAATATTTGGAATAGTATCATATGCCTGGCATGCCTCTCTTTATGTAAGAATAAAACTGAAGGAATATAGCTGGTCTGTGTGCAGTCCTAAAATATGCCGTTGGATGTCTCCTGGTTTTGAGATGGTCTTTTTTTAGTACTATTTGGGCTAAAATAATAAGGGTCTGTGCGGGAGCCATGAGCCAGTCTGTTAGCTCAGGCTTCGGTAGGGTTCAGATACAATTCCTAATTTGGACAATTCCTGATTCAAACAGTCCCTGGAGGAAAATGGCCGGGGAATTCCTTGGTCCTTCAGTTTAAAGTGTAAATCACCAAAGGCCAGTGAAAGGCTAATGAGCAAACCAAAGATACCTCAAGTAATCAATAAGTACAATATGATAAAAAAGTATTCCCAGCAGTAATAAGCTCAGAGGATCTTCTGACGACCTTTTAAAAAAAATATTATTTTTTTTTTTCACTTTTGGGAAGGGTTTTTGTTTAAAGGAACTTTCAGGGAGCTTGACAATTGGATCTTGACAAATTCTGAAAACTCAGAGCAACAAGTGCCCAGTTTCCAGTGCTGGAAACGTCATGTTGTGCCCCGGCAGCCCCGTTGTGCTCTGGAGCAAGTCTTCGTGCGTGTTCGCGGGTGTGTGTTTGCACATCATGTCCCTAAAACCCTGCGGTTTGCTCTCAGCAAGCCCCAGGCGGGAAGAAGCACGCTCCATCTCCTACCTACCTGATCTGGCCTCCAGAAAAAAAAGTACAGTTTCGGATTAAACAGCCATGACCTCATCCTGGGAGTTTCACATTGCTGCGAGGATTAGGACCATATGACTGGAAAGCCTGTCTGATAAATATTTGTTCCTGCTCACGGACGAAACATCTCTCCTGCAGCAGCTGGGGCGAGGGAGCGTTGCCTTCCTGCTTCTCCCGAGGAGCATCACAGGCACACCGGACTCCTGGCGTAAATTAGCCCATCCCTCTGCTATATAGAAGAAGAAAGGAAATGTGTCCACTTGCCAGCTTCAGAGTCGGAGAGTGATGAGTGTGGACGGTGCCAAACCATTGTGAAAAGCAGACTTAGAAGAATTAAAAACTAATAATGAAGAAATTAGTCTGTCTTGATTGTGCAACAACCACCAGACTAATCCTACTGGAATTCTCCCAGGCCAGAGCATCACTGATTCAGTTTCTCAGTAGCTGGCAACTCTGCTTTTTAAAAGTAGTGGTGGAAAGAACTTTGGTTTTAAGAAGTTCTTTATTTGTAGCGAGGTTTGGCTTCATTTGAATTCCAGATTTCCAGGCACTTGGGGCTAAAGCTAATACAAAGTTCTATTGTATCACACTAAAGAAATCACTTCTCTGATTCTTCCCATAAATGCCCGAAGCTGCGTTTCTATTTACCTTGCCTGAGTGAGAAGCACCACTGAGATGGAGAGGTCAGTTTGCCTAAACAAGAGGAACTGGATTTGGCCCAAGATATCTTACTTTACAATGTGCTATGTCTCCTATAAAAACCCACGCCTCCAGTTTCTCTCTGCTTTGGATATGCCAAAGTCCTGGTGCGTGTTCAGACATCCTCTGCGAGACCTATTCCCACACCTGCACCTCTTGTAAAAAGCAATAAAGCTCCGTGCATGTGAACCTCAGCAACGTGCACGTGCTTTGCTGGATCCAACAGCGCATGCCCGTTTCAAATGCTTGGTTGAAACCTGTAGAAAATGCTGCTCCTTAAATTCTATGGAAAATAAGCTACATGGAGCTGGCTAGTTGCAGAAGTGGTTTATCCAGGAACACATGTCTGTATGTTGAACTTGCATAATGAAGGCAATTATTTTCCATTCAACCCTCCTAACGCATATTGCAACATTCATTCTCAGCAGCGGTGAGGAAACGGATCCAAGCCCTTCCAGCTCTGCCTGGCCCTTTATCAAGGAACCTTTACAAGCGCTGTAGATTATATTACTAAATCATTCCCTCTTCAAAACGATTACTAGCCTTGTCATGTTATCTATTCATCTGTAACTACAAAACCACTGCAACTAAATTAAGCCATATGTCCCCTATAATTCCTCGCAGTGATGATGAACTCGCAATACCTAATCGAGGAGGACGTGTCCATGTGGGTTTTGCTTTTGTATGCAGATAGAAATGCTCCAGAATCATGGGCTCGGGTGAAGCTCCGCTTGGCATACAGCCCTCCAAAGCAGACCAGGTGCATGGGATATCTGCTTCTGAGTTTCCCAGCCACAGGGAAGCAGAAGGAAAAGGTGAAATCCAGAGATGAAGGAACTGATGGGGTGTATAACCACCATCAGCGTGCAGAGTCTCAGAGCTGAAGGAAAGCCTGAGAAGGACTTTTGCTGCTGCCAGTGTGATGCCAGGCAGGAGAGCATGTCGAGTGGGATTGTTTTGCTCTTGTACCTACTACAGCCGAGCCCTGTGGGGATGGGTGTGGAGGCAGCCGTTGTTGGAGAGCTGGGGCAGGCAGAGCCCGTGCCTGTGCCCAGCCCGTGCTGCTGCTGGGATCACTCACTTCCCGGTGCCTGCTCCTGCCCATCCTGCCTGCTGCCTCCAGAAACCGTCTTACTGCTGGGGAGTCACTCCAGCCCACGAATCCAGCAGGAAGCTGGACCTGCAAAGCGGGTCCCACCATACTGGGGGAAAATTTGCTGCCATGAGCACCGTGCTGGGCTGATGGAGACAGGAGAGGAGCTGGCGCATGAGAGAGGGAGGAGAATCCTTTTTGGAGCAAGTCAGTCATAATGTTGAAGGTTATCCAGCAGAAACTGGTCCAGGAGTGTGTAAGTGGATCTAATCCCCATTGACAGCTCAGGTCATCTAGTCCATCTCCCCATCCCAGGGCTGGCACGGTGCAAGCTCTCTCGCCTCCCAGCAGACGTCTGCCCGAGCTGTTACTGAAAGGAAGAGGGGAGGCTCCTCCCTCCCAGCTGTACAGACCCACTCTGATGTCAGGTCTGTGATCACACAACTGCACTGAGCATCTCTCTCGCAGAGCCGAGAGAAAAGGGATGGGGCCAGAAGGAGGGTGGTTGCTGGGTGCAGGCACTTGGTCTAATGCAGGGTGGGAGAGGGCTGTGCCTCCTCGGTGGTGGCCTGGCACGGATGTGTTGTGAAATGTCCCTCTAGTGTCACTGACGTGTTCTCTCTTCATTAAAAAGGGAGACTTTTCTTTATTAGGACTTAGTTTTCTGGAAGTTTATTACTGCTTGCTTCATCTTCTGCCCTGAGCTTTTTTATGTACCTGCTTCACCTTGGTGCTTGAGAGGCCATTCTCTGAAGAATGAAGTAACCATTAAAAAACCACCCAGCATTTGTATAAGTTTGCAGAACTGGGATATCAGTGATGTGCAAATGCTATGTGAAACAGCTACCGCTGCTGCTGTTACTCTTTATTCCTCTTTCTCTTCCTCTATTCCTTTCTCTACCTCTTTCTCTCTTTCTTCTCTTAGATGCAGCATCTCTTCCTGCTGACGAGGGTGTGAATCGACCAGGGCATTGCAGCCTTGAAAATACTCCGCTGCTGTCCCGTTTCTTGCCTTCCCAGCACTTTGCGATTCTAAACACTTTTAATATGCTCCTGCCTGCGAGAGCCCACAGGGTTTGCGTAAACCCTCAGGTTTACTTCAGAAATGTGGGTGGTGTGTTAGGAAGCGTACAGTAGGGAACACGCTTGGACTTTCATGCTCTGACGTCTCTTTTCCTTTGCTTCATTAACACCACATCAAATGTATTGAGAGATGATCGTGCAGAGGCCTGGTGGTCAGTCGGTAATGACCACCTTGTCATGTTGGGTGGAGTGTATTGTTATGATAGAGAGATGGAGAAGAAAAAGGCTCCTTAAATCTTTCAAAAGAAATTATTGTGCTGAGCTACGGAAGGATGTTTTGAGGTTGGTCTTGAAGTCAGAATTTTGTCCTGCTTTCAGTGAGCTGAATTCCATCCAGAGTCTGTAGGCTAACAGAAGCAGCCTTCTGGCTACGCATCTCCAGTTACGAGACGGTCTATTGACATAATGTAGTTTGTGTGTCTTTCTGGCAGGCAATGGTTTCTTCTGCCTGTTCTATTCAACTGAAGTTAATGAGCATCTTTTTTTTTTTTTTTTTGGAAGTTCCAATATATCATAATAAACTAAATGAATTCAGATTTCAAAGATTAGCATCCCAAAATAACAGTCTGTTGTAATTTGGCTCAGGATGCTCAACCGTTTGCTCTCCTCCTGCATTACAAAATGGCCTACAGCCAAGCTCAGCAGATTACCACGGTGACGCTGGGCGTCTATCAGACCTTTAAATCAGCTGAAGCAGGCCAGAAAAAACTTGCTTTTATCCATTTTAAGGTCTGTAGACGCTGCTCGTCAAGTGGTTTGCTCTCCAGTGATGGCACAAACTTTTCCATGGCTTACGCAGCTATGCATGGAAATGAATATTCCCCAGAAAGACATGTCAGACTAAGATTTCATAGGGCTTTTCTACTTCATTTCTGGCTTGCTGAAAACAAGAAGATAAATTGCAGGATAAGGAATAAAATGAGAACATGTGAGAGCTAGAAATGCCTTGTGGGAGCTGTTTTCTGTCTCTCTTTTTTCTTTTTCATATACGGACGATATGACTAAGTGACACTGAATTATTCCCCGAAAGTTGAATTGCTACTTCTTGCGACTTCCTGCGCTATAACCTTACTGTATCGTATATCTGCAATACGGGGCATGGGGAAGGAGGGGAAAATAGAAAACAGATGAGGGGATATCAGCTTGGCCCCGTAGCGCTTCTCATGAGTTTCCATGGGTTTGTTTTGTACGTGTGCCTCTCGGCGCACAAGAGAGAAACAGCGATGGAGAGGCGTTCTTCAAAAGACTTATCTCAAAGTATCTAATGTGGGAAGATAATTACAAGCTTATACGATGAGGTAAGAGAATTGTTTTGTTTATACCAGAGAAGATAAAGCACATATTTCTCCCATCACAATGAAATACTAAAAGGAAGCAGAATATTGTGTGCAGTTGCCTTTTTGGCTAGTGCTCCCCGAGGTCCCTAAGGACAGGAGGATGGGGTGCCTTAAAGCCCGTGAGCTAACTCAGGGCAGCTACCCGGCTTAAATGCTCGTGGGAACGCAGTTTAGCACAGCCCGGAGCACATTAATTAGGCCAGACCTAACAAGGCATTCAGCAGTTAAGTTCGCCCTGAATCAGAAAGGTGAGAGAAAACCATCAGTGACTGTACCCGGTTTCCTTCAAGCAGCTTCTTTTGGGATGTGTCAGAATCGGGCTTGCGCCGCCTTCGCCACGGAGCGTGGCGGCTCCTCCCAGGCGAGCGTGCGGTCTGCGGCCTGCTGGGCGCCCAAACTGTCCGTAGCTCGCGCTGAAGGCCCCGCAGGGACGCTGTGGACCGAGGAACTGGCAGTTTCGTGCCTTTTGACAGGGAAAAGTTGGCCGTGCCACCGCAGCGGCGAGCAGGAGGCTTTTGCTTTCTGGGGCTGTAACAAAGCACTGGGCCCCTGCGCTGCATTGGATGGCCAAAGCATGTTTCCTTTTTGCGTCCTTCTCTTCTCTCCACTCTTCCTCCCTCAAACACAACCCTGATTTTTATTTTATTCTGAATTTCCACCGTATGTCACAACTCTCAAGGGCCGGACAGGCTCTTCTGAGGTTTCAGACAGGTCATGCTGCCTGCCCCATTCCGACTGCCGACCTAGACGTTCCTGTACATGACAATAACACTTTGCACACACCGAGGGCCTTTTGGACACAGGTTTGAGCAGAGCTGGAACATAAATCCCATGAGTTCCTCGCCGTGTGCGGCGGAGGCAAGCAGGATTAATTCTCTTCCTTTTTCAGCAGGCTCTGGACACATCAAACGGAGCTGTCTGCGAAAGGAAGCGAAGGGGATTATGTGATCTTTATCGGGATCTCTTCGCAAGACTGATGTGTGAGAGCAAGAGCGTGGTGTGAAGAAGCATCTGCCACATCGTTAACGCATGGGACGTGGAATGAAGCCCCAAAAGGTGAGTGCGGGAGCGTTTGGGTGAAGAAGTTGTTCAAAAGATATCTAAAAAGACACAGAAGGGAAATCTTTTCCTCAATATTAGTACTGATAGCTAAAACAGATAACAAAGTGTGAGTGTGGGGTGAGACGGGATATATTTCATACCAGTATATTGACAGGCTCATGGTTAAGGTCATTTCCCACCAGTATAACGAACCCCTCTGCCGAACCCAAGCCAGGCATGAACCGCTGGCTGTCAGTGCTGCTGTCACCAGGGAATATTTTTCTGCGATATTCTGATTCCGTCTGTCTGGATCACGTTTTGTTTGCCTCAACTCCTTTTGTGCTGGAGCTGCTCAGGTCCTGCCACGTCCCATGCAGGGCTGCGCCTCCGGCCGCAGCAGCGATCCACCCGCCGGGCATTTCACAAATACCTTGAGAGTAATGAAGTAATGAAGGATCGTCTCTTTATTCTTCTGAATAAATTCTGCTGAGTTTAAAACAAGAGCACTACAACGATGCTTGGAGCTATTTCCAGTGGTTTTGCTCAGTCTGTGAAAACGAGAGTGGATGCTAGTCTGGGAAAAACAAAATCCGACCTGAAATCACCACTAAAGGGTGGTCGGGCACTGGAACAGGTTGCCCAGGGAGGTGGTGGAGTCACCATCCCTGAGGGTGTTTAAGGAAAGGTTAGATGTGGTACTTAAGGATGTGGTTTAGTGGGTAATAGGTGGTGGGGGGATGTTTGGACTAGATGATCCTTGAGGTCACTTCCAACCTTAATGATTCTATTCTATTTTATTCTATTCTATTCTATTCTAACTAGAGATCGAAATGAAACGGAGATTTTTTTTTCTTAACAAGCTCTTCTGGTCTTTCTGTGCAGCTCATAGAACAAAGTAAAAAATATTTATGGTCTTAATGATTCAGTAATTTCAGCCTTCACATTTGTTTATACAGGAGAAGCTTTTTAAATAATAGATGTTTATTATTGCTGAAGATTTCTTCGTTTTGGCTTGGGGTATGTCTTGCAGTTCCTCCCCTTTGGTGGAGCAGCTGTTATTTCTGCTTATTGCTTACTCTGAAATGTGTACAGAAGTGTCTATCTGTGTAAGTGCAATTTTCTACGTGATTGATTTTAGAGTATTTGTATGAGTGTGCAGAGAGACCACTGCACATGAATTTCATTTCAAACCAAACAACCGTCTGAAAGCAGAGGTTAAAACAAGTGCAGACCAAAGCAGTGGCCATTCACAAATGGCTTTGTCACAGTCCGATAGCCTCGTAGATTTGAATATTTCTTTGCAACAGTTGAACTGCTCTCAAACAGATTCGCAGAAGCTAATTGAAGGCTTAGTCAGTACAGAGAGTCCTGCTGGAGAGGAATAATGAATAAGGAGGCACTGGAGAAGAACGAGGAGGCAGCAGGACGGGGAGGGAGGGATGGGGAGGAAGGAGACCAGCAGTGGTAGATAAAAACAGTGAATTTGCCCACGGGGTTTGCGGGAGACGCTTTTTCACGTGAGTTCTCTGCTGCCCAAACAGCAAATGCACCCACTCATCCCACCGGCCTGTGCACCGAGTGGTTTCCAGTCCTGCCTTTGCCTTGCGCTGTGTATCTCGGCACAACCAACCCAGATGGTTTGGGGCAGGAACAGCAGTGTCTCACCCAGGGGACCCAGGATGCAAGCCAGGGCTGGGTGCAGGAAGGCGGTGGGGATGTCCCATCCCTCCCTACTCTCAGCCCTGACTTCTCACAGCTGCTTGTCCCTCCTCACCCGGTGCTTGTTTAGTCTCCAGGAAAACATTTCACTGGGAGAAACCCCCGCCAAGTTAATTTCCAACATTTTGGGTTCAACAAACTTCTGCTGACTGCGGCGCAGGGTTTGGTGTCTCGAGGACATCAACCCTTGTTTTGGAAGGTCATAAATGAAAGATGGTGATCCTGGTGAGCTCGGCTGTGGGAAAAAGCCCCCACATGCTCATCTTAGGTCAGGCAGCCCTTCGTTCCCAGGGGATGGAGGTGCTCCTCCAAGGATCTGGGGTTCCTGCTCCTTGGGTGCGTCCAGGAGAGCCGCTCCCATAAGCCGGCTGTGTGACTGAGGCACCTCGCCATTCCTGAAACAGCAGGCTGGCATGGGGGGCCAAGGCAGGACCCTACATCCAAGTGCTTGGCCCTGCTACCACGTAGGAGCTTTGCTGTTCCTCGCAGAGAAATCGCAACCCACTGCCGTTTTCAGAGGACTCGAGTTGGCAATGCCTTTGTTGTGATCTCCCTCCTCTTTTCATTTCACTTTTTAGGAGCTTTAAGCCTTTCCCTGGCAATAAATTACTGTAACTGGTAGAGGAGGAGTGGATTTTAAGGCTCATTCTCCTCTTTGGCCTGGAAAAATGCACATCAATCAGATCAGGCTTCGCAGCCCTAAATCTTTTTCCAGGGCTGGGGAACCAAGTCACCCCATTCTGGGGAGAGCACAGGTCACTTCTCCCTTTTAAACAGAGCACTTCAGGCACACCTCCATCTTGTAGAGGTGCCACTGAGAAAGGTTTGGGTTAGGCAATACCTAAGAGGGCTCCCTTTTCTCAGGAAGATCTGAAACTTTTATATTTCTTGTCTTTTAAGCTGGAGTCATGAGTTTTTGCAGGTAACACTTCATGATTTACCTACTTAGATGGAGGCAGCAATGAGGCACTCCTTGGGGACGGGAAACCCAACTGAGGAATGGTTTTGTGTATGTTGTCCAAGAAGCGTTAATGCTGTTTACACTAATCAGATTTATTTACTGTGGGAAAAAAAGGTCTTTGTAAATACAAAATGTTTATTATTGCTAAAGACTTCTTCTGTTTGGCTCGGTGGCTCCTCACTGGATGCATTTCAATTCCTGTCCTTTACTGAGCAGCTGCCCTTCCTGGCCGTTGACCCATCTGCAAATCCACGTCAGGATTTTACAGAAGTCTGTCCCTAAGGGCGAGTGGCCACGAAGGACCCCTTCTGCTTTCCAGGAGGGTTTAGGGAAGAAAAAGCCTTTCAGCTTTGGTGTCAGTCCAATCTGAGCGAATTCTTCACAAACACTGGAATGCTGCGGTGGGTCAGGTTGGATAAACTGAGGGCTAGGTGACTTGAGTCTTCTCTGTCCCATGCACGCCACTGCATGAGGAACCTCAGTTGTCTGTCATTTGTCCATGTTTTGGCCTCTTTAGGACTTCTGCATGGCCTCTTTCCCAGGAATCCTGTGGTGATGAGCGCGGCGACAGCCTGAAGTGAGGGTTTGCCTTCTCTGCCGTTACCTTACAAGCACTAACCACCGCTCTCTGCCCTTGGCTGGAGCTGAGGTTTCCCACGTGAGCTGTTAGCACGGCCGTGATGCCAGGGCTGGCTCCAGGGATGGGCTGGCTCCCGGGGGCCTGTCACACCGGCCACTGGGGACCAGCACCTTTGTGTCTGTGACGCTTCAGAGCAATGGGATGGCGTGTGGCTTGCTGCAAAACGCACCCCTTGGCTTCACCCCAGAGCCATGTGCAGGCAACCTGGCCAAGGGGGCATGCCCGACGGCAGCCGGGTTCCTCCCGTGTTGGTTTAAAAGAAATCAGAAACCCCTCACCACAGGTGATCCCTGAAGGTCCCAGGGGAGCGGGGGGGCACTGAGAGGGTGCCAGGCGAGGGGGGCATGAAACAGGCTGTAGGGCTGAGCTGGCCGGGCAGCAGCCAGGAGAGCTCCCTGGGGTGGGGGGTGGCAGAGGGGCTGCGATCGATGGAGCCCCTGGAGCACGTTCAGTTCAACCACCCCGCTCTGAGTCCCGGCTGGGGGGAGGTGGAGGGGGATGGAGGAGCAAAAGTGCAGAAGAAGAAGAAGAAAAAGCGATTGTGGATGAAACGCTGAGCTGGGAGGATTGAGGACGCCCCCAGCCGCTTTCTGCTCCCGCAGCGGCGGGATCGCGGGGCACGGCCGGACCGGCGGCCGGCCGGACTGACCGCTGGAT